>VYZP01071252.1:50199-92228 GCA_013400635.1 Hypocryptadius cinnamomeus
GTCCATAGGGAGAAGAGTTTAAGTTGGGACAGCCTGAGTCATAATGGCTTGGCATCATCACCAGTGCCTGTAATCATCAAACCCCACCCTTTTAGATGATCCCGGTTCTCGAGGCTTAACTCCCTACTACAAGTCCTTTAAATGGCTTTTCTGAAGAGCTGCTAAATGCTAAACGTCTNTTTCTGAAGAGCTGAAGAGCTGCTAAATGCTAAACGTCTGAAGTAAATAACTGCCTCTTTTTTTTTTTTTTTTCATTTGTCTTGTTTGAGTAATTAGGTCATTATATCTGAAAGTGATTGTTTCATGCGTGCTGAGAACGAATAATGAAGACCTTTGATGAATCCAGCGAGCAGCATGTAAATGCGGGGAAGGAATGCAGAGGCAAAGGAATGACCTTTCTGGAACAGAATTTCTCCCCGTGCCACCATTTTTATCCACATTAAAGTCAATTACTGTGTTTACTTTTTCCTGCTGTGTGTATTCTTCAGTGCTTCTTTTTCCTAATAAAATGCACATTGTCCAAAGGATTTGCAACGTTGTTTAAATGGCTACTTCTGGCTTGTTTGTGAGCCAGCCAGTGGCTGCTTGTACAGAGCTAAATGTTTTCTCTTTCCACAGCTTTCAAGGAATGCTTAGAACTTAAATATTTCATCAGATTGTATTTATATAATGTTGATATTAATGCTGAGGCATAAGTGATCTGTAGCCACCTCTCCAGATCCTAACTATGGAGATGAATGGAGGTAAAAAAGTAAACTGATTTTATTATTTATTCAAGTGGTAGTTAAAAAATAAAACACAAGGACCAAATATGGAAAATAAATAACCTTTTGGTTCTCAGGACTGATCCTCACAGGTAAGGGTGGATTGACTTATTCCAGTTAGCAGCTCATATCAGTGACTGTGGGGTGTCTCTCTACAGCCCAGTGAAACTAGACTTTTGTTTCTGTGCAGCAGAAAACAAAAGGTCTGTTTTGGCATCATTTAAGCTGGAGTCAAAATAAATAGTTTGAAGGAACATACTTCCCTCCTTGCTGAGCTTCAGTTTGCTTTTAGGAGCAAGTGGCATTGGAGCATAGGGACTGAATTCTCTTTGGAATAAACCAGGCCTGGATTTGTGCTCACTGAGGTCCCCTGATACGGTGTTAGCCCCAGTGGCCACTGAGTCCATGGGATCAGGTTAGACCTTACCTGAAGCAACTCCCTTCAGCCATGTCCAGTGTGCATGCTGGTTCCTCAGCACCCAGGAAAACTATGGGATAATTCAGGATATCCACATCATCTTCTGTCTTCTTAAAGAAATACTTTTTTTTTTTTTTTCCTGTGACATACAGCAGGTGCAGTAATTCCAAATCTAGATCCATGTTGCTCTGATTCTGAAGAGTAGGTCTAAGGAATAATGGGGGCGATTTTCACTGACTTGAGATTATTTACTTGTGGGAAAGCTAGCAAAGTAACAATGCAAAGCAGGCTGCTAGGTAAAATCAAAACCAAAACGTGGATCAAAAGAGATGAAATCTATGGAAAACCCCCTGAATTCCCTATGGGGAAAATTACGGTTTTCCCAATGGGAAAATTGAAAATTGGTCTAAGTCATAACAGGGGCATGAGGCAGGTCACATATATCAGAAATATTGTGGACAGATACCCTGTTTACAGCTGGCTTACAGTTTTGAGTTACTTGAGGGACTACAGAAGAGAGAAACAGAGTTTAAAGAGTGAGCCTCCTTTCTGCAATGCTATGCAGCAAGTAGGAGCTAATTCTGAAATTAATTTCTCAACCACAGAACCACAGGACAAGATACTTTCTCAATAGTTTTGTCAGATCTCATGTGGGTTTTGTTAAGGCTCCTCTGGGCCTTAAATCTCCTGTCTACAGAAGCACTGTTCCTTCTTGATTCTCTGCTACTGTAGTGTAAGAAAGGAAAAGATTAAGTGACATAGAGCCACCCATTCACATATTTGTGTCCACTGAATTACTGACCACTACAAATGTAATGGCCAAACTATTTTCTCTGCACACCCTGGAGAAAAAATATTGTTTGTGTGGGTGGTTGATCAGAAACTCTTTAGAAGCACAGCATAGAGCCTTTTTTAAAGGTACAGATTACTCACCCAGGGCAGAAATGCCTGGGTATGAGTTAGGGATCCACTTGTCCAGAAGGGGAGGAAATACCATGTATGTGCACATCCTAAATACAAAAATTGCAGCAGTTTTTCTCTTTGAGAGAGGTACCAGTCACAGACCTAGGTTCATATTGGAAAGGTCTCCACTGACTACTGTTTGAACAAGCAATCACATGTTAATTAATTAGTCAAAGTAATCAAATCTCTGTGGGCAATTTACTAAATCCTATTTGTTGCTGTCATGGCACATTCAATCACCCTGAGCGAAGAGGTGACTTCTTAAACTCCAGAAAGCAACATAACCAAATTACAGAATGCCAAATGCACTTGCAGGGAGTTTGTCAGCTCATGCTTCCCCTTATCCTGAGATTTCAGCCTGGCCTTGTTCCAACATTTCCAATTCATGACCACGGCTTTGCCCACCCTACCCTGTGGTGGCTTTGCCGGCTTTGCCTTTTCCCTCTTCATGTTGCAGGACAACCTGGGTGAATTCCCCACAGGAAGAACAGGGCTGGGAGGGATCCTAGCAGAGGAAAATAAAATGCCAGCACCCTCTTTATTTGGCTGACATGCAGGTCCTGTACAATCTGGTTCATTAAAGGGATGTCACAAGGTGGTGATTACAGGGAAAGTTCAGCTGGTTTCCCTTTGAAATACAGAAGGGTGGTGCTCAGGTAATGGATGTGAACATCAGTGCTTTTGATGTCTGCAGGCTTTGCACCTGCACATCTGGAAGTCTGGACACCTTGCTGCCACCAGGCCTCACAGCTGGCTCTACAGCAGGATACACACCACTCTCAAAGGCCACTCTCCTTCGTCAGCTTGCCTCAAATTGTACGTTGTTACCTTGCTTTGGTGATGGTTTCATTCATTTCCTCCTTACCTTCAAACAATAAGCAATCTGCCCCCACAGGTTTTGCTATGTTGCTGTAGGGATGGTCAGGACCAGGGTCCAGCATTTGTCCTTGGAAGCCCATTCCAGCCCACTGAGGAGCACAGGAAGGCTTGACTGTGGTGTCAAGTGCCCCCAGCCCACCATGAAAGACCTGAAGAAATCAAAGGAGATGGGCTGGGATCGGTGTGGACACAAATCTTACAAATTTCAGTCTCTCTACCCCTGTATTTAATTACCTTTTACTTCTAGACTCAACTTCAGTGTATAGAAAGAGTGACAAAACATTATTATCATTCAAAAACTCTGTTATAGAAGCAAATCTCTTCATGTCACAGCTCAAAAGCAAAATGCATGTTCTCACCAGAAGTGGGAATGACCATCACTGCTTTTTTTAAATCTTAGGGGGAAAAATGCCATTGCATTTGAGACACTGTTTGATTTAGAGAGTTGGCTACCTGTTGCTTGGTAAATGCTGTTTTGATCATGCTGGCTGGTGCCAGGTCCCTGCCTCAAGAAGTTTGAGGCTTTAAGATTGCTGTGTTAAACATTAGACCCTACTCCACAGGATATAATTTTCTAGATTGACAGTTTTCCTGATTTCCACTTGAGTTTTATGTAGAACTGTCTGATTTAGGGATTGGTTAAACACAGAACCTTGGTGTTCAACATCAGATATTTTGC
This sequence comes from Hypocryptadius cinnamomeus, assembly GCA_013400635.1. Lineage (NCBI taxonomy): Eukaryota > Metazoa > Chordata > Aves > Passeriformes > Zosteropidae > Hypocryptadius > Hypocryptadius cinnamomeus. Next base: position 53,903 of record VYZP01071252.1, read on the forward strand.
TGTAACTGGAAGAGTCTGTCTAGGAGATGCAAGCACCTAAGTTTGGCTGGAATGAGCCAGGTTGAAGATGAGTTTAGTGCAGGATCGTGTCAATTTGGTTGTAGTTGGCTACAGGTAACTACAGAACACGACAAAAAGGAACGTACAGAGTAATTCTTCTACCTTGGGCAATATTTGTTAGAGGGACTTTTTGAAACAAAGGTTACAATGTTTTTTTTTCTATTGAGGTTTCATACAAGGTATCCAGTGCTAATTATTTACTGATTTCTAATTTTTTTAATAACCTTCTCTTGACCCCTTTTGAAAACAGCCATCACATTTGCTCTCTTTCCTTCCTCTGATACTAAGGCTGGTCAAGTAGTAAGTGTCATATCCCAGTCATCATTTCAGTGAGTCCACATCTGAGCTTATCTCAACTCTGCTACCCTTTGGTCAAGAGCATTGTGGTTAATTACTCCGTTGGATTTGCCCCAGGATAGAAAGAAAATACAATGGATGCACACTTAGACAATTAAAATGTTAATTATATGGCAAAATGTGGAATAGCACTTCATCAGCTCATCTCTCTGTGGTACTCAGGGTGGTGTAAAATCTCCATCTAAATAAGACCTTTAATACGGTTTTTTTACATTGCTCACCCATTGCAACTTTTTTTTTTTTTTTTTTAACAAACACATAAATGAAAGAATCTCACATTTTCTCTTCTAATTTTTGAAACATAAAGAACAGGAAAGTGCCATATGTTTGTTTAGACAGGTTTTCAAACTGCCAGTTCCCATCTGAGTGCGCCCATCCTCCCTTCCCCTTTTCCTTTTCCTTCCAAGGAGCACATTCCTGCAGGAGCTCAGCTGAAGTGGCTTTGTTGTTTTCTCGTGCCTGGCAGCTCGCAGCCCATGCCATGACACAGCATTCCTCCCGCTGTCTTTGGGGCTGTGCCACTCGGAGCTGACATTTAGCAGAGTGGCATTAATGCCTCCCCAGACAAGAGCCCTTGTTGAGTGCAGCCAGCTGAGGCTGCAAGTTTGAGAGTGGGGTGTGGAGTCATGAATCCCAAAAGGAGCTCCCCACTCCCTTGGGGGTGTAGGGCTTGTTTTGCCATTTTGTCTGAAGTGGGTGTAATCCCAGCAAGATGAACAGCGGGACACCCTTGGGATGGGGCACATGCTGGATATATTTGCTTTCCAGCATCTGATTTAGGGCTTGACTTCACTGAAGGCAGTAGAAGGATCCCTACTCACTCCAGTAAACCTGAATCAGGGCTGCAAGATAAGCTGTTCTGCCACTTATAAGGTATTAAAGCATAAAAATATGTTTGTTAATTAATCACTGCTGTCACATCTTTGAATTAGCAGCAAATGTTCTTTTAAAGCCATCACAGGGAAAATTTTTCACAACAAACCATCCTCTCTGCCAAAGGAGGCTTTTGCTAATAGAGGCTTGTAGGTGTTAGCTGCAAAGGAGAACTAAATAGTAAATGTTTGCTTTCTACTTAGCAAATGTCTGTGATAGCCCTGCTAAGTAGCTAGAAACAAATTATGTGTGAAACTCAGCATCCCTCTCCCTCTTTCTCTCCTGTGATTGATATTTGCTTATGCAGCCCAAGTCCTTAATTTAATTAACAGGAATATGCTTATTTTACAAATTATAACCTTGTAATCTCCTTGGCAGGAAAAAAAGGAGTGTTTTTACCACTGACTATTCTTTGTTGCACATCATCTTATTACCAACATTGTTGTGGCCTTCTATTTGTTAAAAAAACCCCCAAAACTGTATTAGACTTTCTTTTTATTTCTACTAACTTCCAAGTGGATTTTATTTACAGAAATTTTATGAGAACGACACAAAATATCTCCTGAGGCTGTGTGTCCCTATACAGACTTCTAGAACATCTCAGTTTTTTGAGTGTTTGTGTCAAATATAAAATGAATTAGCACTGACTGTTTTTTAACATTTTCTTTAGCAGAAGTATTGAGTGGATTTGCCACCATTCAGAAAAAAAAAATTGTGAACTGTAAACTTCAGTGAAATTTCATAAATGCCCATGACAGGTGAAAAAGGAATAGGTGTTGATCGGTAGCAGAGGTGTTTTTAAATGGATGTATGTATATTTACATCTACAGACACATTCACAGGGCTGTGGCTGTTGTATTTTTGTGACCCTGTATAAAGAACCTGTGCTGCATCTGCTTTAAACATGGATTTATGGTTGCCAGTTCATTCACGCTTCCCTTTTATCAAGGAATATATCCTTCAGTGCACTCCCACCACCAACACAAAGAAATATTTTTATTGATGGTCACATGCAAAAGTAATTCTGCTAACACAGCACCCTGTGCTGTGAGTGCCCAACTATCCCTGGCAAACCTTCAAAGGGAGTGGGGTTCTGCACAATCAAGGGGACAGACAGCATGTTTGGTGCTCCTATGAATAAAATCAGAACAAATTGCCAAGGCAAATGCATGTTTGCTTCTGTATTTTTCTTAATTAACTTGTGGAGAATGCAAACAATGAATAAATGCAAATTTGTACTCCATCATCTTCCAGAAATCTAATGGAAAGAAACCTCAGATTTATGTCACGAGGAGAAGGGAATGTGGTGATTTTCAATCTACAACTCTGACACCCACATGAACACCCACAGCTTTTTATTAAATGTATATCTGGTCCTTATTTCTGCATCTGCTGGCCTTTCTGTAAGAGTCAGAAGGTGATTCTGTAAGAGTCAGAAGCAGAATGTTTCCATTACCATTAAACTCTAACTCAGTGTGGGCCGTTTAGTGACTGCACTGGTAGCCTTATTTATTTTCTGTCATCATTAAGCAGAAGAGCATAACTTGTTTAGAAATTGAGGTTTAAACTAACAATTTAATAAACTAATAATGCTTCCAAGCAGATGCTTCCTTCATTCTGTGAGGTCACTACTTCACTCTCATCTGACTTGCAAGCACAGAATACCAGGAGTGAGTTCCTTTTTACACCATATCTACCTGAATGGGTATTCAGTGATTTTTCAGCCCTTATTTGCAAAGTGCTTTAAGTGTATTTTTCCTGTTGTTCATTTTGCTACACACCTGTGACTAAGCGTAAGCTGAGACTTCCAGGGTCCTGATTAAATCCTAATGATATGTGATAATTATTTTATTAGAGTCACCCAGGTTGCAGAAGAGGACTTTGTTTAGAAGTGTGGTAATTACAGTCTTATTTCTAATGTGAACATTGCCGTTGTGGTATTTATTTGATGATAAAAAGTGTAAAAGCCCAAGACTGAAATGAAATGTCTGAATTTGTAATCTCAGGGAATATTTTGATAGACTTTCGTGACATTAACTTTTGTGCTTGTGTTTGCTCCTTTAATCCATATGGTCTAAGATATATTCCAAAACACTGAATAAGCTCTAGTCTAGTACACCCTGAGGAATAATCACATGACATCATCTTATTCCATGAAGTCACATTCTTTGCTATTTACTAACCATTAATCCAAAACATCAACTCCATGAATTATTTGTCAATGTTATTTTATGGCTACAATACCCGTTAAATAGTTTAAATTGTGTGTCTCTGTTTATATGTATGTTTAAATGAACAAAATAAATAGCAAGAATTAATTTGAAATAAATCAGTGCCTTGGATGTGACTTGTATTTCTAAAGATTTTCAGAAGATGCTAAATTTCTGACCCTCAAGGTCAAAGACCTTGTAGTAGGAGTTTATCTTACTCCGTGATTTCTTGGGTTTCCATTTATAGATCTGACTTCAGCAGCAATCAGATTCTTTCCAACACAATCACTATCAATCCCTATTGAACAAAAAGCCACGTGAGGTGGCTATCTGTGTAGATATCTTTCTGATGAAAACACACTTTGCTGTCATTATTCCATCAGGGCATGCCTCCTCTGCAGGGCATGAGACTATCACAGCTATATTTATAACTCACACAGCTCTATAAACACTTAAGTGCTTTTCCTTGACCACCCTAAGCATGCTGAAAAACCCTGTGCTGAAATGCCCGTGCTGTGATTGCTAAAAGAGATACAGCTCAGTGAATCACATCTGATAACTTATCAGAGAGCATGAACAACCTGGTTTTTATGCCTTTCTGGCTAGTAAGCAGACACTCGGTGTTCTAGTTCTTCTTCCGTCAGGGTTCGTGACTGGTACACCTTGCTCTTCGGAGGGATGTGTTCAACTCCTCACAGGCTGAGCTTGGCCATGGCTGGCTCAAAATTTGCTTGGTCACCTCTGCAGCCCTGAGACGTGGGGAGAGAGACTGCAAAGGATTGAGGGAAAGGAGATACATGGGTCAAAATGAAATATGGGCAAGTCAGAAGCTCCATGCTAAACCGTAAAGAAGAATTTACCGCAGAAGATGAGAAGTGAGGGCAGATACAGATACTGACCAGAGCAGAAACAGAGTTAAACTTAAACAGGGTAGATTCAGACTAAATATGAGGAGCAACTTCTTTAAAATGAAGGTGGTGAACCACTGGCAGAGATTGCCCAGAGAGGCTGTAGATGCTCCATTCCTGGGAACTCTCTAGGTCAGGTTCAACAGGGCCTTGAGGAACATGATCTTATTGAAGATGTCCCTGCTTATTGGACTGGATGACCTCTAAAGGTTCCTTCCAACCCAAACCATCTCGTGAGTCTGTGATTCTGTGAAAATAAACCCACCCTGACAAGAACATAGCAGGCAGTCCATGCATATTAACATCTGCAGGAACAAATCTGAGTCACGGGGTTGGATGCAGGTATGAGTCGTTCCCATGCTGGCAGAGTTTGCATCACTGCTCTTCTGACCCTGCCTGGTCAATAGGCAGGTCCAGGCCAATGCTTGAGTAAAGCTTAAGTGTCTTTTTTCTTCGGTGTCTTTGGCCTTAACATGGTGCATAAGGTCTCTAGAATAAAATCTACACAAAAGAGTTCAAGGTGTAGAAAAAATGGGAGAGAACTGGAAGGCGATCAGAGAGAACGCTACAGAAAAACATCAGGAAAGGTGGTAGAAAATCAAAAGAGGAGTGTGTAAATGTGTCAAAACAGGATGTGGAAGAAGGAAGAGTGTTGGCTTGGATGGGGGATGTTTCTGGGCTCAATGTGAAGAGGAAGCTGGGCACAGGCAGGGCTTCTGGGGAAAGGCAGTGCCAGTCACCCTGCCCTGGCAGAGGAAGGTCAAAACCAAGGTGAAAAGCAAGGTAATCTTGCCTAGGAGCTGTGGAAAAGCTGTAATAAATTGCAGCTAAAGTTCTGGCTGTTGGCAGGTCACTTCTGCCCAGGTTCCTGGAGCACACTGCAGGAGACGCGGGGTTGTCGCACGGGAGTAACCCCAGGGCTGCAACGCCTGTGCCCGGGGAGATCAGCCCTTATCTCAGAGTTCATTGAAGGAAAGGCACCGACAGAAAGACACTCTGGCTCCAGAGTGAGAGCACACAGGGGAGATAGGGAGCTAACTGCCCGAGTTAATGTGTAACTCTTCGTGGCTGAGCTCCTGCTCACGGCAGCATCAGGGTGCCTCGGAGCAGGATTCGGGATGCAAGGTGAGTACTGAGGGGCTGTATATGCCCATTCCCAGAAAGAGGAAAGGTTTGGAGCACAGTGGTCTCCCTCCCTCCAGAAGGAAGAGGAGAGAGGTGTCCCAGCCTGGCAGAGCAGTGGTACTCACTCTTGGTGGAGGAGCTGAGTCTTTCCTGGTTGCTAGGGCTGCCCTGCCACAGGGCCAGGAGGGGCTTGAGATGGGGAAGGGCCATCACAGTGCTGGGTTTTAGTGTTGGTACTGGGCATGGGGAGGCTCTGGAGCAGCCTTGGCTTGCTGATGAAGGAGCCCTGAGAAGGGCATTCATCCCACTGTGCTGTTTAGCCACAAGCCAGCCTGGGACCATCCCCACCCTAGACAGGGATCAGAGCAGGGATCCAGTTACCATCTGGCCAAGAGAAAGAGTTTATGAAAGGTTTGTCCACCAAAAGCTCCAAAATGCTCCTCATGGGTGAGCCCTCAAGCTTGCCAAGCAGCCATCACTCAGAGGTGCATGGCTGGACACTCCTTCTAATCTCCTTTAAGGAGATCCCCACAGGGTTGGGATCTCTCCCATCTCTAAGGGATGCTCATCCCACAGGTGGTGCTTCTCATCCATTTCTTCTCCCAGGCACCCTTCCCCTCAGTGACATTCACCAGCTGTATGGGCCCCAGCCAGCACTACAAACACCTTTCTTGAAGGCACTGGAAGCAAACAGATGTGGCTGCAGGGATAATGGAAAAGTGTGTAAATAGTTGCTCCCCAGAAACCACCGAGTTTTACCAAGTGGTTTTGACACTTGCCAAATACCTTTAAGCTGATAAATATCTGATTTGTACTTCAGAGGTAACCTGATTAGCAACCAGTTTGAGTCTGGAATATGGTAATTGGTACAAACATCACTAAATCACTTTCTTTAACCTATATGGAGCAGTGTGAATGAACCATAGTGGAGGTCAACACAGCCTGGGGAGTCATAGAAGATGGGTACTCCTGTATCTACCCACAATAAAATAGTATGATTACTAATAAAATGCAATTGCATGTACACACAGAGAATGACACTAGAAGTTACCCGAGGTCAATCCATCACTCAGAATTTAAGGAAAACTCAATTAAACCTGCTTTGAAACTAAAATCTGGTCATGCACCACCTTTTTTTGTCAGGGGTCCTGCCTCTTTCAGTGCCCAGTAAGGAGGCTGTTCAACACATGAGCACCCATTCCTCATTTTGTTTTGTTCAGCCCCAAGCTGACTGACATCATGTTCTTGTAAACCCGGAATTTTCATGTCTCACAAATTTTGATGTATTAATAAACAAATTTTGAAGTCTATGACAGCTTGGAAACAAAGAGTTAAAAGCACAGGGACATTAATGTCAAAAAGTTGAATTAATGTAAACTGCCCAGGTTCAAACCTTCCTGGTATGATTTTTCATGGTGCTTATCATTATCAGTCATTTATACCCACTGCACAGCCACAGCTGATTTCAGTTTTGGGTGCTTACCATCTTCGTCACACTTCATCAAGTCTGGTTGAGCGTTCAGGAAGGAAGGACTGGACCTTGCTGTTGCTCTCCTTGGAGAAGAGAAGGCTCCAGGGAGACCTTGGAGCCCCTTCCAAAACCTAAAGGGTCTTTGGAAGAGATGGAGAGGCACGTTGGACAAGGGGACAAGGTGGCAGGACAAGGAGGAATGGCTTTAAATGGAAAGAGGGCAGAGTTAGATGGGATATTGGGAAGAAATTCTTCCCTGTGAGGATGGTGAGACCCTGGCATAGGTTGCCCAGAGAAGCTGTCACTGCCCCATCCCCGGAAGCATCCAAGGCCAGGTTGGAAGGGACTCTGAGCAACCTGGGATAGTGGAAGGTGTCCCTGCCCTTGAGATAGTGCTGGACTGGGTGGTGTTTAGGAGCACAAAATCATGGAATGCTTTGGGTTGGAGGTGACCTTAAAGCCCATCTCATTCCACCCCCTGCCATGGGCAGGAACACCTTCCATTATCCCAGGTTACTCCAAGCCCCATCCAACCTGGCCTTGGAACTTATGATGAAAATTATGATGTAAGCAAGTGACATTGTTTTGCATTAAGTAGTTGTTTGCCTGAAGTGACTGGTGGTAGACAATTCTTGGATGATATTTTTAAGTAATCAAATTTTTAAACCAAACGGTTCAGGGAAATATTTCTTGTCTGAAGTCTGGAAATCATGACTCATATGCAGGGAACAGAAATTGTGCTGTGTCCCTCTTTTGCATGTTGTATTTCCTGATTGCAGCTTGGCATTACAATTTTGCGCTGTCCCATCCCTTTTTAGATTATTTAGTAGAAAGAGAACTGGACAGTTTTGTTTTGGTGGGGTTGTTTTGGTTTTTTTTAACTTCACACTGGGTTTTCCACATTAAAAATCTGTTCTCATCTGTGTTTGGCAAGCAACAGTATAGTGTCATATAAAGGGAGCTACAGCGTTTCAGGGAATTCCTTTCAACTCTCTCGCTGCAGTGCTCACTAGTCATTATTAAAAGCCTCCTCAGCCCTTAGCAGAGTGCCTTTAATTGGCCACTTGCATGGTCAGTTCACAGGCTGCGGTGGAAACCAAGTGGTAAAGTGTGAACAGCCCACTCTGGCACCATAAACTCGGTGACCGCTCTGAAAAACCTGTGGCTATTTATATACAAGGCAGTGTTTTGTCATGCTGATTTTTACTAGTGCAGATCAGATACAGACAACTTGGGAGATGTCACGGGTGAGTCACAAAATGCTCAGCACGGGCTGTTTAAAACAGGCAAGGCTGCAAAGGAGGGATGGGGCTTGGAGTCTCTGTCCTTCCCCTGGCGAGCAAGGGCATGGTGCAGGGCCAGGCTGGCACAGTTCTCCTTTTCGTTATCCCACAGGATGGATCATCCCTGGATGGAGGGAAATCTGCCTGGCTGGCAGAACCCATCCTTAGGAAACATCCTTGGTTGTTCCATGCAGATGAATGTTCAGTGGGTGGCAGGAACCTTGGCCACGGCAGTGCTTTCAGCAGTCTCAGAAACGTTACAACCTGTGACATATCAGTGCCTTCTTTTGGAGGGTTAAAATTGATTTTTACCTTTAATGCATTGATTTTACTGCCTCGAAGGGTAATGTGAGGAAAGTTTATCCCTGGAAGTATCAAGTCCAGGTTGGATGTGGCTTTGAGCAGCCTGGTCTAGTGGAAAGTGTCCTTTCTCGTGGCAGAGGGTTTGGAACAAGGTGGATTTTAAGACCCCTTCCAAGCCAAACCGTTCTATGATTCAATGATTCTGTGATTCTATGATGATTCTATGATTCTATGGAAGCTGGCTTAGCAATGAAGCAATAAATGGGTGATGCCAGAGGAGGAAAGTTTCTCCAGAGTCCTCTGTGACATCTCAAGCTACTCAATCTGTGGTGGCCCTTATATTTTTCTGTGGGTAGGACACATGTGCAGCACCAGTATTCCAGATCCTATGAACCTGCAAAGCTACTGCCCTGAAGTCTCACCTTCTTAACAGCCAAGTCTTAGGATTTATCTCCAGTCTTAAAGTTGTAATTGATAAAATTTCATCCCCAAGGCTGCAAAACTTTTTTTAGCCCTAGCGACGACTTTTTTGTTATAATTTTGGCAGTCCTGGCAGTGATAAATTTGTGTTTGTTCTTTTTAGAACATTGTAAACAAAAAAGTTAATTATGAGAAATTCTTATGTCTGCCTGCCTATTTATTCTGGCTCTATTCATGGCAGCGTTAAATACGCTGCAGCTATACTTGTGCAGTTATAAAAACTCCACCTGTGCCACGTATTTATAGAGCCTGTACAACTTTAGAGAGAAATTGCCCTTGTTCAGAGCAAGGACACTGGACATTCCCAGCTCATCCGCCACCTTCCCCTTGCCAGGAGCAGAAAAAAGAGCATCACTCAGTAGAAAATGGAGTGGAGAAGTCTGTATGATGGGTCTGGATTTCTGTTTTGTATGGTCCTTACTGAGCTGGACAAATTCTCTTTGCTGTCAGGGTGTGGAAAATCAAACCTGGATGTTGTCTCTCCAATTATGAAACCCTTCCTAGTCATAGGGAAGGGGTAAAACTGAAAGCATGGGAATTGGACATGATGTGTACATGTGTGTACAAGTGCACCTGTGTGAGTATTTAAAAATAAAAGTTGTGGCAAAGAATCACAGAGTCATTAGGGTTGAAAAAGACCTCCAAGATCATCAGGTCCAACCTTCGACCAGACACCACCACGTCCCCTAAGCCATGTCACAAAGTGCCACATCTACTCATTTTTTGGACACTTTCCGGGACAGTGACTCCACCACTTCCCTTGGGAGCTTTGACCACTTTTCCAGTGAATAAATGTTTCTTAATCTCACCATATGGTGTCACACAGAACTTCAGGTTTCTGTACATTTGTATTGAGTATGAACACTAATTTTATAAAGATCCTATCCCAAACCAAACAGGTTTCTTGCATCGGTGCTGTCACACTTCACAGAGAGAGCAACCAGCACTCAGTGGAGCCAAAACCAGGCAATCAGATTTGTTTGTAATGTTAACAATGAGCAACAAAAACCTTGCAGCTGGTTTGTGTCCCTGACCATTACTTTTGGATGCTGCTATTGTTAATAACCAGGGAAATAACACAAGTGAGAGCAGCAGCATGTGGCAGATGCAAGAGTGCATATCTGTTACTGAGCTTGGAGCTGGGCTTTCCTGGACAGCTTCCAGCCTTGGCAGGGGGAACTTTAGCTGAGTAAGAAATCCAGGCTGTCAGTCCTGGAGTAGCTGGCAAAGGTGCAAAGGCTCCCCAGGCTTTGGGAAAGTGAAATAGCATTTTTTTCTTCCTTTCCTTGCTGGATGCATTCCATTATAAAGAGTTAAAAATCAGTATCAGGGTGTCATGCATTGTAAACATTTATAATTTATTATGCATTTAAGTGTGCACAGCACATACACCACAGTCTTGAACAGCACCTGTATAAAACTACAGACAGATTCTGGTAAATGGTGAAAGCTCATACCGTGTAACATTGTTATCAAGGTTGCATCACAATATTTAAAAGTTACAACAACTACCTCTGAACATATCTCATGTGAGGCCGTTGGTTGTGGATTTAATGAAGTGAAAAGTGGCAAAGAAGAACCATTCCCAGAGAGAACCTTTGTGGTCTGATTTTGCTGTCTGAAATCTGGAGCAAAATCATCAGTTGTCAGAGGTAGTGGTGATAAATACACAATGATTACTCACATATAGAAAACATATAAAGTACAGAAAATTCCCAGTTTTACATTAAAAAAAAAAATTAAAAATCCTTAGGCATGACATTTCCTTTTTCTTAGTTATTTTTGCTACAAGGGCAGCTGCCTCAAGATCTGGTCCTGGTCTGCTCTGATTTTACTGAACCTTGGTGAATAGAGTTTCTCTTCAAAGTCGTGTGTCAGTAGAGGATACAGGCAGGTCTATACCATTACAAAGGAACCAAGGCTTTTGTGTAGGAATGTAAAGAGGAAAAGAAAAAAAGCTGAATAAAATATTTGTGTGTAGTTGTAAATAATTAGTTTAGATTGGAAGAAGATCTGTAAACGTCCTCTAAGTCATCAAACATTGTGGTTAGTCCTGGTTCCCACTTAACCTGTTGATCCCCCAAAGTACCTTTTAAATAAAAAATTTAAAAAGAGGAAAAAAAAAAAAAAAAGGAAAAAACAAAGACACACGAATCTGTTTAGTGATTGCCCCGTAATCAAATCTATCTTTTCCTTCATCACGTTAGAGACATGAGTTACACTTGCAAAATACATAAGGAAAAATATAGGATTACTTCATCACGATACAGTACTGCAGCCTGACAGCTGCCTGCAAATATTTTCACCATGATTACCCTTACTAAAAGTAAACCACTGGGTAAAGATAGCTCAAACGTGACAAGGCTCAAATAGGATGCAACCGACTCTATCCTGAATACTTTTGGCTACATATGGAAAAAAGAGAGATTTGGGATTATGATTGTTCCCCCAGGCCCTCCTCCAGAACTTTAAGCCCAAGCAGGAAAGTGGGCACCTTCCTGCCATGCAGAATTTTTTACAAGACTGGCTTTGAGAGTTAGTGAGGTAGAAATTAATCAACTTTGTCAGGGAATGAGACAGAAAAAAAAAGCAGCATATTTCTCCTTCCAAATTCTGCAGCAAAAATAATAAATAGTACAAACCAACCTCAATTCCTCATCATCAATCTAAATTCTTTCTGTGGAGCTTGTGTTTGCTACAAACCAGCAAATGCTTTTCCCTTGTAGAAAACTTAGGAGTGTTATAGAGCTCCCCACACTTTGAAAAATGAATATAGTTTCCAAATAAGAAAGGGAATTGGGTTAGAGTGAAGTAGAGCTGGTTCATTGTCGTGTGTTCCACAGTGCGTTGGCTGGGGGAAGGACAGACGTTATATTTTAGCCTCATGACAAGCAATTGTGTCAAATAAAAGCTCCCATTAAGGGCTACAGTTTATCTGCAGAGAAAACCCCAGCCCCAGCCCTGCTGAGCCGGCAGAGGCATTTCAGCCTCTCCGAGGAGATGGACTGCAGGGCAGTTCAAAGTTCAGCGCTGGTGGATCTAAAAACAGATTTGCGGGGTAGCTGTGCAGCACCGCGCTCCTGTGCCGGGGTAAACCGATCCTGCTGCAGTGAAATAGCAAAGGGGATCAGGCATTGTGTGTGGCTCCATGCTGGCATCTGGCATCCCACCCTGGCACCTCCTGCTCCCGGCCAGGAGCCGCGCTGGGAGCCACCGGCGGCTTGGAAAACGCGCAGGGGAGGACGAAGCCACCATAAAACCCAAACAAACAAACGAACAAACAAACTCACACCTGTACAGCAATAAACACCGAGCAACACACAAACAGTGCAAAACATTGGGAGAGAGGAATTGGATGTCACCTGGCTTAGGACATGGAGTAGCAGCACACCTGTGATAACTCAACTGAATTAAATAAACCACAAAGCAGAAGACTTCTACTGTTGCACCATGAAATGAAAGACCTTGGGTTGGAGGTTTGTTTTGTTTTCAGAGATTAAAATTAAAAAAAAAAAAAAGTAACTATAAATAAATTTTGTGACAATATATACAAATTTAAATAATTCACTTAAATATTTTACACCTACTCTTGCATAAAACTCTCCAGAAAAAGTGCACCATGTTTCTTTTCCCCAAAGATGTTCTGTTCTGCGTCTTCCCCTGTGCTGAGGTAGGTCTGAAGGGAGATGTCTCAGATTCTAGGAAGAAAATGTGTCACTGTCATTGTGGGTGATACTTTATTGCCTTTCTTTGTTCTTCCATTTTTGCTCAGGGCTATGTACATCCCAGGATAAATCCTGGATTCGTAAGCATTGTAGTTGTTTGGCAGAAGAATCTCTTTGAATTTGCACTCATCATTGAAATGGACCTGAAATGAAAAGGAAAGAATGAGAGGGAAGGAATTTTAAACATCAGGTGTGGAAATATTCTTGCTACCAGGTGTAAGAAGGTGTGTTGTGGGCAAATGTGCAGGTGAGCCCCCTCCACTTAGTAATCTTTTGATGTGGCCTCTGAAGCTTCAAACGGGACTCAGGAGACAGAGGATCAATTAGAGATGCTGTGCCCAGGCCAGGCACATACACCTAAAGGTGGGAAGGACACCCATGGGAGGGACAGGATCACCTTAACAGAGCTGAGGTGGGTAATGCCCAAGCCCAGTTTTGTGGTTCTGCTCATTGAATTGCTCCTGGTTGTCCCACCAGCAATTAATTGCCTGAGAGGCTTCAGAAAATCCAGAATACTGGCACTTTCCTATGTTGCTTGAGGAGAAAGAGACATTTTAAAGCCACTCATCATGGACAGTATTTTTTGCTTCTTTAGATTTAAAATTAAAGGTAGGGTTTGGATAACTTTGGTTAATGGATCAGGAAACAGATCTGACAGCAGGCAACCTTTCAGGGATGTGGTTTCATTAGCAAGTACATACAAAGAGGGACAGATCTTGCAAGTGTCTTATCTGGAAAGGGACAAATGAACTCATCTCTTATTGTTGGGCAAAAACCTTGGGGTTTATGAAAGAGGCCTCAGCCTGCCATGCTGAACACTGCACTGGGGATTATTTTACCCAGGACACCAAGGCAGCAGTATCCCTAAGAAAGGATGCATTTTGGTGACTGATTCTGCCTGGCTTTTATATAAGGCATAATCCTCCACAACAGGACCAATGGCCCAGAAAATAATTCTGGATACTTCATGCCTTCATGTGAAAATGCCCCAGTTAATTCTGACGTAGTTTGGCTCTTCCTCAGCCCAAGTTTCTTCACTTGGGGAACATGACATGGGGAATACATGTCTGAGAAAGGAGAGCCAGGAACATGAGTTTAAAACTATGCTGATCACAGTCACTTGTACAGAGCTGAACTCAAAAGCAGGAAGACAGCTCAACATGAGTAGAGATACACCCTGTTATTGTCCACCTCAAGTATATTTTACAAGATATCTCTATTTCCAAAGATCCCATGTAAAAGAAGGTCTATATTGTCTTCCTAATTGGTCTTCCTTCTCCTAAACAGAAGTTCAGGAGCATTAACAAAGAGTGATCAATAGGTCATTGATTCATCACATCATAAAGGGTCACTTGTGGGGCCTGGCTGATCACAAGTTCAAGTGCCCTCTGAGAGATGGAGTGATTGCCACACCTGCCTAAGGCTGTTTGTACTTAGATATAACAAATATATAGACTAAGCCTAGCTTGTGGTCTTGCCACACAAATGAGTGATCTGTTGGTCTATGTGGTAGGCAAGATGTGCAGCCATGGTTGGGTGACTACAGTTTTTATGTGAGAACCAAGGAAGTGTAATGCAGAAGAGAGGGTTTCACTCCAAAAGCTCAGTGAGCAGCATAACTGGGCAGCACACCTTCTGCTGGCAAGGCAGGAAGGGCTGCTCTGTGCTGTCTGACCCAGGAGGGGCAAGAATGGAGCTTGGGCAGCTTTTAGCACCGTGCACACATCTCACCCCAGCTGACCACCATCCCCTCCCCAGGCACATACTCAGTGGCTACTTACAGATCCATAGAGTTTGCCTTTGCTATTCATGGCCACGAAGAGTCCACTTTTGACACCAAATATGCTGACCACACCTCTTTCCACAGGAGAAATTTCCAGAAGACCTACACAGGAGGCACAGAAATCAGGGGGACAAAAGGGTGTGCCCCGGTGTGTGCAGTGACAGTGCTGTGCTCACCCACAGGCTGCCATCCCCAGTGTGGATCCCCACATCCCAGTACTGCTGTGGGTGTCCACAGAACCCCAGCCATATACCCCATGTGCTGTCCTATGCCCCGTTCTGGGACCTCTCTTCTTTTAGCTAAGTATCTATTTTTATTTTGCCCCCAGGCATCCTCTTGTGCAGGCTAGGTTAAAATAAACCAGACTATGCTTAGGGCAAATGAAACATTTGTCATCATGAAGCTTATATCCCCGCTCCCAGATCTTATTGTTTCAGTTGGATATCAGAGTCATGGGGCCACAGGGTTAAGTCCCCAGCAGATGCTTTTCAAGTTTGGGGGAGAGCTGGGCTCACCCCAGCCCCTGCTCGGAGTGGGCGGCCCACGGCACTGCGGACCCTCCAGATGTTGAGGCAACCCCGACACCTGATGCCTGACGGCGGCAAGGGGACAACACGGCACTGAGCAGTGCCGACGGGCCCCTCCCGAACGCCCGACGAGCTGCTCCGGAGCTCCCGGTGGGGTCCGTGGCCGCCCCGCTACCCCGGGCTCCCTCCACCCGAGGGGGAGCCGAGGGGCGCAGCCTCGCGGTGCTGCCTGCGGCTGGACTTTTGAGGCAAGCTCGAGGTTGCCATGCACCCACCCTCCTTTCGGGACATGCCACTCTCCGGAGCAGGTCAGTCGCTCCGCTCCCGCAGAACTGCCCTCCGGCGGTCCCGCGGGCGCGGAGCGTCTCACTTGCCCCGCCGCGGGGGTTGTCGCCGGCTTACTGTATCGATTCTCGCTGTGAATCCCATCGATGCGGCCGTCGGGCAGCACCTGGATGTGGAAGCCGATGCCCACGTTGCAGTAGAGGCGCCGCAGCCGTTTGATGCCCAGGAGGTAGTCGCCGTCGCGGGCGGCATCGCGGCGCTCAGCCGGGAGGCGAGCGACGGAGCGGGCGAAAAGAGCCGCGTCCCAGCGGCGCTGGCGGGGCCCGGCGGGGAGGCGACCCGGGGGCGACCGGCCACGCACCGCCCCTGGCCACAGCAGCCCTAGAAGCAGCGCCGGTAGCAGCGCCGCGGGGAGAGGCATCCCGGTTTAGGGGCGGGTAGCCACGGGCCGGCCGCCGGTCGCTCCGAAAATACGCTCTGCCCCCAGCTCCCACTTTATGCTGAGGTCAAAGAAGGGGAGGAAAAAAAAGAAAACCAACCAAAAGCCAGGGAAAAAAAAGTATTAAAAAAGGAGAAAAAAAAGAAGACCAGAAAGCAAAGCGGAGAGGGAGGGAGGGAGGGAGGCAGGCAGGGAGCTTAGTGCTCAATCCCCTGAGGATCTGCGGTTTCCCTGGGCTGGCTGCATGGAGAGGAAATCCCGGGAGCAAGAGCTTCTGAACTTGATCTCAACTCCAGGAGTCTTGTCTGAAGTGCTGATCTTCTTCTATAGCTGCTCAGCCATAGCGCTTTAGCCCTAGCCACGATATTTATATATCCATGTGCGTTGGTACCTATTACATCACCACCTACTGCTGTCTGCTGCAGCCCTCCGGCTTAGCTGAAAGTCAAATTATCACCCCTAGATGCTTAACAGCTCTGAAGCGTCTTGAAGAGAAAGGGGGAGCAGCACTGGTGCTAAACAAGAGGGACAACACAAACTTTTAAAACGAAAAGGTCATATTTTACGTTCATTACAGCAACCTTTCTTTTTCTTTCTTTTCTTTCTTTCTTTCTTTCTTTCTTTCTTTCTTTCTTTCTTTCTTTCTTTCTTTCTTTCTTTCTTTCTTTCTTTCTTTCTTTCTTTTCTTTCTTTTCTTTCTTTCTTTCTTTCTTTCTTTCTTTCTTTCTTTCTTTCTTTCTTTCTTTCTTTCTTTCTTTCTTTCTTTTTTTCCTCTCTTTCTTTCTCTCTCTCTCTCGTTCCTTCTCTCTTTCTCTCTTTCCTTCTCTTTCTTTTCCCTTTATATATCCTTTCTTTATATTTTTCCCTTTCTCAAATGCCTACAAATGCTAATGCAAGATACAAAAATCAAAGAATGCCCAGCACACTTTCCCCTCAACACAATGTATGACTATGTAAATCTGTGGAATTTCAGCTTTTTGCTGTATCCAAGCGACATGGTTTACAGTTTGCTGGATGCAGAAAAAAAAATTACCTTCATTAAAAACCAAAAGAGTTTTTGAATGGGAGGTTTAAGAAATGAAAAATGAAAGAACTTGCAAAAAGCCACAAAAACAAAAAAACCAAAAACAAACCAACCACAACAAAACAAAATAATAAAACCCAAACAAAAAAAAAACACAACCCAAAACAAAAGAAAGGGCTAAGGTTTTAATAAAGAGGAAAACATTTAAAGAGGCAGCAAGTGCTCAAAAGTGGCGATACAGTTTTTGGTTCTAAATATCCCTTTAAGAAATCTAGAGTACCAGACATGTGCAGCTCCCTCTTGGTCACTGTACTGACAGGGGCTGTGGTGACAAGTTTATTCCAGTGCCTAGAGGCTGCCCACTCGTGCAAGTATTGCTGCACTTTTAAACGGAACGGTTATATTCAAATCTTTATTTCGATGATGCTGCTGCTCTGTTTTAATGATGCATTTGTTCTTAGATAATTGCTTCATGTGGTTTAGGTTCCTGGAAATGAAGCTCAGTATTTAAAAGGAGGAGAAGTTTTGAGCCCATCAGTTTAGAACTACTTTGCTTCGAGCAAATCCCATATGTTTTGTAACCTCTCATAGCTTAAGCCTCGGCCCTCCACAGGTTTTCAGCACAAACAGGTGAGGAGACATTAGGACAATTTTGGAAGGTCCTGAAATAATATGAAAGTGTCTTTCGGGGGGAGGGGGGCGAAGTAGTTTGTGACTCAAGTCCTTTACAGCCTGAAGCCGGTTTAGTCTTTCACGCCAGTAAAGCTCTCCCGCTGTTCCAGCAAAGGATGCGAGAGAAAAGAGAATTGCCCCGAGGCAGATGACAGCTCACCTAGGTGCGAAAATCTCTGACCTTCGCTAAACCTGAGCAAACTTAGATGATGTGCTTTTATTTTTCTTCTTGTGAGGTGCACATGCCACTGCTTTGGGGGCGATTGCAATCTCCTCGGTGTAGTTTTTGTCCCAGCCTCAAGCAAGTTCACAAGTCTGTGTGCGTTCAAAGACAGCACAATGTAGATTTTTCGCTGTGGAGGTGAAAATGCCTCATCCCTAGAAATGTTCCAGGTTGGACAGGGCTTTGAGCAACCTTGTCTAGTGGGAAGTGTAGCAGGGGGTTGGAATGAGATGATCTTGAAGGTCTGTTCCAACCCTAAGAGTTCTGTGATTCTATGAAATCCACTGATATGAAATGCACAGGTATTTGCTACGTTTTTGTTTCCATCAGGTCCATCCAGACTCCCCTTGCACCTGATCAGCTGAGTGGCTCAGCTGTGGATGCAAAGGCTGCACAACAGGCAGAGACCAGCTGCTCCCAGGCTTGAAAGCTGCCCTGCTCTGCAGGCTGTGCTGGGCACCTTCTCCTTCCCCAGGGTCCTCAGGATGGCGTGATCCCACCTCACTTCAAACTCTGAATTATTTGCTCTTCGCAAACAGCAGCGGGTGAATTTGGGATTAAGTTTATTTACCTTTTGAGAGATGAGGAAAAGGAGTGGTGCTTCTACTGACACACCTACCCAGCAGCTTCCCTCCTGCAGCAACAGAGGTGGCCCAGTGCCCATGGCTGATGGCCCAGGGCTGGGTCTGCTTGGCCTTACTGCCATGGGCAGCAGCTCTGCCTGGTCCAAAGCCGTGTGAGCTCTAAACACCTTCAAACACGAGTTAGGGATGTGCGTGGAGGCTCAGCAAGGGATGATTCATCCCTTTGGGAAGTATGGAAATGGGTCCTAGAACACCCTGTGAGGCTCCTAGTCCTTATGTTTGCAACGTCAAGTCCTAAATGGTTACACAGAGAACGCAGAGCATCAGGTGACATTGCCACAATATCACAGATTAACAAGGGATGCTTCTGCAGCTCCATTGTTAAACCTGCCACAGGATTAGACATCAGTCTTTCCATAAAGGCTTCCAATGAACTTTTTTGAGAGGAAAAGCAATGAGTTTCCAGCTAAGAGTGAAACTATGAGGTGTGGGTTTGCTTTCAAGTTGTCTATATTCATGTGTGTGTGAGCTTGTGTGCAGGCTACCTATGAAACCCTGGTGCTGCTCCAAAACCCTCTGGTTTTTCTTGTTTGCACCTGGGAAAAAAACCCACAAGGATGGAGGCAAAGCAGAACTACACTGCTTTCAGTTTGCAGCAGGTGTAAATGACAGGTGGAAGATGCTCACCTACAGCTCTTAGTGCTGTAACACAGACACTGTCAGTTGGAAATTATTGGCACAGGAAACCATTAAAGCAGGATATTCCCCATGGAAACCAAAAATCAGTGTCAGGTGGCCCAGGCCAGAGAGGGACTGACCCTTCCATGTGTCATCAGCTTTCAGGCAGTGAAGGGGAGTTGGGTGTCTCCAGATCATCCCAAAATTAATTTTGAATTTTCCATGTCATGTCTTGTTTTGCTGCTATGTGTCCCCACTCCTGGTGGACACTTTCTCAGCAAAAATTTAGATATTAAACCAGGTGAAATGTCTCCATCTCTGTATTGGCTCTCTTCCCTAAAAAACATATGTGGATTTCACAGTTCAGACAGCTCTTGTTCCCAATTCCTCTAGGTTTAAAGTATAAGAAAGAAGGAAGAATCCACTGAATTCAGGTCCATACCCCGGTTCAAGCCCCATACCATGGATTCTGAAGGAAAAAGGGAAAAGAAGAAGGAATCTTTACAGCATTATTTTGTAATTACACTGGCTTAGCAGCCATCCAAATCAGGCTGTGTGTCTGTCTTTCTAAAGGGATCCAGATCCACAATTTAAAAATCAATTTACATATTTATTAGCTCCAGTAAATGTAAATGACCCTGAAAGTTATTGCTCATGAGCTTTTCTCCTGAAGGCAAATATTTCACTGAGATCCTTTGGTCTGGAAGGATGTGGGGCTGTACTGGAAGGGGAAAAAAATCCCTTTCACCCTGTTTGCATGCTATGAAGAGGTGGCAAAAAGGCACCCCAGCTCCCCCTTTGCCTACGCCCCTTTTAATTACAGTGCTTTTGGAGGACAAGCAGCCGGTGCTCTGCAGAAGGGCAGAGCCTGGGAAAGCTCTCTGCCCTTCACGTTTGGCTGCCTCCGTGTGTGAGCAGGGCAGTGGTCCCGGGAGAGGAGGCTGCCTGGAATGCCGGGGTGGGTCGCTGGGAGACCTGGGCCACGCCGCCTCTGCCTCCTGCATAGCACACATACCCAGGGCCCAGCCAGCACCAGGGCACTCCTCGCTTTTCTGCCCTCTCTGTTTGCAGCTGGTCTGTTTGATCTCTGTGTGTCTGGGCTGTTTGCTGGTGGGAGTGCCTCCAACCTCGTTATCCCTGGCTGTGCTGCTCTGTTCCAATTGGAGAGGGGCAGTGGAGTATAGCAACAGACAGCCACAGCCAGGCAGGCAAAAAAGGCAGCAAAAACATCCCTCCAGTGTATTTGGATAGATTCAGTGAGGGACTGAGCATGGCTTGGTTTGGGATGGGTGTGGATGCTTCCAGCAGCTATTCCCTCTGCTGCTGGGGAGCTCCTGCAGTGCCACATCCCCATGCCAAGCGGAGGGGACACGACTATGCCTGTCTGTTGGCTCCTGTAGGGCTCAGAGGCTGCAATTGACACTTCCAGCTTGTGTCCTCCCTGCTCACCTACACCCACTGCTGCAGGAATGGGTGCCCAGTGGGGCTGGGAGATCAAAGCCCAGATCTCTGACTTTCTGGGTACTCCATCCAACACTGTGGCAGCCCTTTCTCAGCTGCCATGCTTGATTTGTTTGTTCTGTGTGGGTTGATGTTCCTTCAACATCACTGTAGAGGTGTGGGGTGGCCTTCTGGGAACCCAAGGCACTGACAAGCAAACTGATGTAGTCCTGGCAAGCCATTTCCTTGTCCTCTTGGCATATGAGCAGCTCTGGGGTGAAACAATATATCCAGACAATCTATTACATCTTCTGCTTCTCAGCCTGTTTCCCAGGTTGCAGCTTTGCTCCATGCTTTTCTGTGTGTTGTCCAGAGTGAAAATTCCCAGCCCTGCTATCACTACTGCTCTGTATTTCCAGCAGCTTTCTTCACTCAGTGCCTTTTGTTCCTTTATCAGCTGTTCTGGCTGCCTGTGCTTCCTGTTGTCCACTGTCCTCTCTTTTTTCCTGTAGCTGTTCTGCTCCCTTATTCATTCTCAGGACAAGCACCCTTCATGGAAGCTACATTCCCAGACATCAGCCAGACCTTAACTGAGTGCTGGGATGAGTGGAGAAGGTGGAGACCTGAGCAGCCCCCAGAGCACCACTGGAGTTTGTGTCACTGAAGAGCAGGACTCAGTGGGATGGGACAATGGGAAGCCACCAGCCAAGGCAGATTGTTTTGAGGGACGAACATGTTCTGGGGTTTTGTCACAGTCCCATGACCCTCATTCTCATGTAGTCTGAACCAAAGTTTGGGAGGGAAGTCTGCTGAGAACACAGATGGAGAAATATCAAGCTCAGGAAGTTCCAGTTACTAATGTTGGTCCTTGGAAATGTTTATTCCCAGCCAGGCTCACTCTTAGGCTGAAGCTCACATGCTGATACTTTCATACTCACTGCTGAAATTTCTGCATGTGCTATTTTGTCCTTCCTTGTCCTGTATGTTTTTCACCTATTGAAATCATAAACACTTTAAAACTAAAAATATACATTTTTTTCCTTTTGTCAGATTATGACACACATACTTCTGCTGATACATTACTTGGCACTCTGCCAAACAAAGCTGGAAAAGGGAAACATAATAGAAAATGAGTTTTGAGAATCAGAGTAAGTGTTTGTTAAGCTTATTTTTATTATTATTTTTGTGGGAAATAGTAGCTTAAGTTGACTTTTTTTGTGAGAATGTTTTAGCTGACTTTGAATGTAGAATAATTGGTTTACACCAATCTGTTCAACATGTGGCCTCTCTTGCATGAATCATTTTTTACCCATGGCTAAAGTGAAGAAAACTGGCTGTTGTAAGCAAATGACGTGTATTGCTGAATTTTCAAACTCCCTAGCAAAGCACCACTTAGAACCTGTCAGAACATATATGGACACAGCTGTACAATCCACAGCCTCTCCGACCGTGCAGGAGACCAGCTTTTCCAGTTGACCTTTAGTGTCACAACTGTGAAACAAATCTTCTGCTTTCCTGATACCACCAGTCGTATTAGCGGTGGCAACAGCTTTATCTTTCACTCTGGCACACAAAAAGCCCTAAAAACAGGTATAAAACCAGGTCAGCATGACATTACTCCTGAGGGAGCCACCCAGAAACGTCTGTAGGGTTTTGATGGGTGAGTTTTTGAAAAGCAAACTGCAAGCCATGAACTATGCACAGGTAACAGCTCTAGAGCTTGAAGATCAACCAGCATGGAGGTTACTCACCAAATCCTGTCTTGTTTGAAGGTAGTGACAGCAGTAACATGTCAGGTTGTAAAATGTATTTTCTTCCTCTTTATTTGGAAAGCAAAGCTGAGGAGGTCTACAGCTGAGCTCTGTAGCTGAGGAGCATATTGCAGCAGTGTGTAAAACAAGTTACCTGTCAGCAGACACGTCAGTCATCTGTCAGCAGACCTGTCCAGGAGACTCACCACAGGTTTTGTTACTCACTATCTTCGTGCTGTTGATTAACAGGCCAGGCAGATCACAATGGCAGCCAGTTCTCACTCCAAGTTCAGATCATACAAGTTACAAGTAAATAAGATTTGGATGAATGATCCTTGCCCAGAAAAATCCCCTTGACACCAAGAAACCAGCAGAGATGGCATGGCTTGATTTTTATTTAATCGTTTAATTCCCCTTGTTATTCAAGGCCCAAGAGCAGCTTTGTTCCAGTCAACCACTTTAATACTAACTATTTTTACTCCCAGCTTTCTGACTTCACTAATAAAGCTTTGAGAGCTACAGAAACATCAGCATTACAGGAATTAATCCATGCACCTTAGGAAAAGACAAGCAAAAGAAAACAGTAAAGGCTGTTCATCTCGTTTTGGATGATTCCTCATGCTGCTCTGAGAGCACATTTCTCATAGGGTTTGCTTTTGTTCCCACAGGTGAAAGAGGGAACAGGACCAGGCTCTGAGTCAATTTGCTCCATGAAGCCACGCAGCCTCCTCAGCTCTCAGCAATGAATAGTGAAGATTATGAATTTTCTTGCATTTCAGAATATGTTTATCTTTGGACCAGGAGAATGTACAGTTTCCATTCTGCTAATGAGCTCTGAGGGAAGAGATCCCCAGGGAATTAGTTCAGATACTTACCTGACTTGGGACTGCTTATTAATAAGCAGAATGAGAAAAATGCAAATTAGAAATGACCAATTTGAAGATTGTCTTGAGGAAAAAAAAAAGTCTTAAATGAGGCAGTCAATGACAGAATGAAGGCTTTGGTATTTTTAATAATTTCCAGGACCCACCTGTGATTCCCTCCATTGACTGGGACTCAGCCAAGTGTCCCTCCTGAATGTGTGTGTCTTACAAATGCTGAGTGCAACAGCGTGGCCATCTAGAACCTCTTAGCTGCCACATTCCAGCAGAGCACGTCCCAGCAGCTTTTCCCTGACATTTTCCCTTTGCTACCATATAGTCATTTTACCTGAAATAAAAGGTAAATTATTGCATGAAAGGTGCCACTGAGCTCATTTCCATATAACTTCCTGGGATAATGGAATAAACCAAAAGAAGCTGTGGCTGCACAAAGTCTGATTCTACCAGAGACACTGTTTTTACTTCAGAGCATACCCACTGAGGATGATTATTTTGATACAAAACTCCACGTGCGTTATTCTCAATATTAGCGGGGATGGAGGATGCACATGAGAGCTCTTGGAATCAGGACAGCAGGATGGGAAGAACACACAATGAAGGGAAAACTCCCTGCCCAGGGAATTCAGACAGTGCTGTGCAGTCACTGCTGTGCTATTTGCCATGTGCTATATCCAGTCACAAAATATTTCACTCAGTGACACGGCCAGAAAAAGCCCTGTGAACCCCAAAGTCTTGGAGTCTTATAATAACCCCTGGAGCACACCCTCCTCCACAAAAGGAGCCCAGCAGTGCTCCCAGTGACCTGCCAGGGACACACTGCATGCAGTTTGTTCTGTATTTAAAGACTCAGGCAAAAGTCACAGGGGCTGGTTTCAGTGCCTTCATGGCCATCTAGCACTGCTCTGGAACAGGGAAATGAATACTTTTGGCTCCCCTAATGAAATTTCATAATGCTGGAATGAGGTGTTACAAAACTATCTGGAGTTTTCAGAGTATCCATTTATTTCAGTGGTTGAAAACTAAATTCAGATACCAGTATTGGGTAAAAAAGGATTCTGTCCTTAAAAAAGAAAAAAAAAAACAAAAAAAAAAAAAAAAAAAAAAAAAAAAAACAACCCAAAAAAAACCCTTTCAAAATTAATCTGTCTTCTTTCTTTCTCCCCCCTCTTTCCACTTTTTAATTTGCAGGCTTATATTCCTGAGAGCTGCTGGACCAGCACAGTAGGAGGATACTTGTCACTTGAAGTTCAAATGCAGGATTTCAGAAAAAGGAAAAACATTGGAGTCATTTCATGGATTGGAAGAAAAAGTAACATCATAATGGTACAATAGTTCTTACTGTAAAATGCCATTTCTGTTGCCTACAACACCATAAATATTATCACTATCATCTTCATTATTGTTTTTCTGGGGGGGAAAAAATAATTCTAAGACTTCAGTCACAATCAAACCACAAACAGGATGGAAAAAATCAGCTGCTGGCTGATTTGTAGAAGGAGGGCAGCTGAGTAAGGTCAAGACATCATGCCAGGACCTCTGGGAACTAGAGCTGTGTGTCAGACCAGAGCCAGCCTAGGAGAGATCAGAGCAATCCTCAAGATCCTGTCAGCTGAAGGACCCCAGGGAAGGTGGGTGTTTGTTGGTGTGGGCTCTACCTGAGGCTGAGAGGGTGGATGGAAATCCTGGCTCAGAACCCTTTTTTGTGTGGAGTGAGGGACTGTGGGCCCAGTAAAAATCCCACTGCCTGAGGACTGGAAGGTGTTGGAGTGAGCAGAGCCAGGGAGCCCTCAGAGCTCCCCTGTTTGTTTGCCTGGAAGTCCTCACTGAACTGCTGTCAAAATAATTTAATAAAATGTTAATTTTGGTGGCAGTGACAGTTTTCACTGTGAGTACTGAAGGGGCAAGAACTGTCATTCTTAACAGCAGCAAGGGGATGTGTTACACCTACAGTGAGTTTGCATCTTTTCCTTTCCCCATGAAACTTCCCTGCTCTTTCTCACACTGGCTGGGGCCACTGCTGAAAAATTAGGAAGATGGAGGAGAGAGGGGAGAAGAGCTGTGCTGGCAAATGTTGTTATACAATATCTTTTGACAGATATTGTATATCTCCAGATATACAATACAGATATTGGATATCTCCACCCCTCTCTGTCATCACAGTAGTTTATCTAAACTGCAGCAGGCAAATTGAGGAGTGTATATCTGAAAAACTACCCCCAAACTCCCTCCTGTAGCAGCTTTGTAGGTGCAATCATAATTCAGAGCCATGGGAACAAACCTTACACACACTGTTGTAGATTATTTTTTAACAGCAGCAAAATACCACTATTTTTCACCAAGCCTGAGGAATGGTTTGCAACCATTCTCAATTTTCCTGATGCTTTCAACTCAACATGGACACAGGCTGCAGGATCAGTTCCTAAATACAAGGGATCATGATTTGATCATGTTGGCAAAGTGGCTTCAGGAACTCTTTTCTTCCCTTTTGGGAATGCCCTGCCATGGAGCTACCTCTGCATCACCAACACTGTACTTTGTAATTTATGACAAAGTTGCATATTACTTGAAGTTAAGTATTACTATAATTTGAACAATACTATAAGTTACATATTTCTAAAACTTCTGTGACGATCAGGGATAAGGGAATGACATTTCCATCACCTGCAGAGGAAAAAATGCAGAATGCCTTTGCTCATGGACTAACCCTACACTGCTGAAGGCACTGCAACACCTCAACAAAAAGGTCACAAAGAAATCTGCCAGACACATTTAAAGAGCAATTTGGAATCACCAAATCCCAGCCAAATATATCTCGCTGTTTTTACAGCATAAATATAATTACTGCTATTATTAGTAGCAGCAATAGTTACTATTAAGGTTATTATTAGCCATAATTTTTACTGTGGTACCACTGAGGAATTCCCTCTGGAGACCAGGGTGCCATTGCAGCACGCTCTGTGTCGCTGTTACCATGACAGTTCTGCTCTGTTTGCTGGTGTGTTTTGGCTAGAGAGCCAGCTGCTGGCTCACTGTGCTCCAAGTTGCTGAGCAATAAATCCCAAACCAAATTCAGGACCAGATTTCTGCTCCAAGTCTCAATCTTGTGACTTGCCACAGAGGCTGCTCCAAAACTCCGACTGAGTCTTCCAAGCCTCTCCGCAAAACCTCCACTCCTACCAAAACTGGTGGCTCCCAAGTCAAGTTTTTGGAAACATATGTTGCAGGGAAGCACAGGATGTGCTGCTGGTGAGATTTACCCTAGTGAGGGTTATTTGTGGGAAATGAGGAAGATGAGAATTATTTCTTTGCAGTACAAGCAAATAGAAGCACATTATATCAAGAAGAAGATATTTAGCTAAGCAGGATGAGACAAACTTTGTGAAATGTTACATGAATACAGGTGAGATTTCCCTGACAGATTGCCTCAAGAGATCCATGAACTGTTGTCCTGGCTCTCAACTTGATATTGAATGTACTAATTTTGTTAATCCTTCCAAGACAACTCAGTCATTTCACTTTTCTCTCTTCTAGCAACACTTGAAAATGGTCACTGCACATGGAGAATGAATTTCATTGTGGGTTCACTCACACATTATGTTCCCCCTTAAAATTTCCATAGGTTTCTGGGCAGAGGTATGTGTCATACATTGAGCCTAAGGTGCAGCAGAGGTGTGTGGAGTGCCCTCAGCTGCTTACAGAGACCACAGAGGGAAGTCCAGCTGCCCCAGGACGGTGTGGGGTGACACAATTCTCCTGTCACCAGGGCTGCAATCCATTAGCATCCACGGGTAAAGCCACGGTATGTGAACTAATGGTCCCAAACCATTACCTACAGGGTAGAAATCATTGTCACAAAAACACCAGAGGTTGTGATTTGCATCTCCCCAAGTAGGGGTCCAGTGACTTCTCCATCTGTCATCACCAGTAATCTCTCTGTGTAATCTTCCTGGTACCTCTGTATCACCAACATCCCCACTATAGGTGTTGTGTTTTCTAATGGTCCACTTAGCACATTCAGAGGTCTTCCAAGCTCCCAGCATTGTTTGATTATGTCTTTTAGGGCTAAGATCTGATCAGTGTTTGTACACCCTCTTCTGAAGTTGAACTGACTTTTCCTTAAGTCTGCCACTCAGCTGCACCCATTTTCTTGTTCACAGGCACTCAAGCAGATGGATTCACAAACACAGCAAACAGGCTAATGCCTCTTGAGTTTTATATTCCTTCCTGCCACCTCTTTTTCTTTTTCCTTGGCTTGTGAGCACAGCTGAATGCCAGGGACAAGTCCTTCCACAGCTTCAGAGAGCCCCGGGGATACCTGGCAGTGTCCCACCTTTGCTGCCAGCACAGCCAGGAGGGTGCAGGGCCACTTGTCACACCAAGGGCTGGATCCAGGGAGCCACAAGGATCTGCAAAGACACTTCATGGCTTTCGTTCTCAATTCATGGCACCCATGTTTGTTGGCTTTTCCTTTTCAAAATTTCCCAGCATGTTTTAGAAATGCTCTTTCCAATAGGTTTCCACTCTCATTTCTCGCTTCTTGCTGAAATTCCTGCCTTTTTCTGTCTCCCTTGTCCATAAAATCAGCTTTGGAGAGATGAAAATCCTGACAGGTTTGTGACCGTTTTTGTGGAGCCACATGAGTTTGTGACCCACTGTGTGTGTCCCTCTCCTGCCAAGACAGAGATCTCACTCTCAAAGGACCTATTTAGAAACACAGATGAATTAAAAGTACAACTGGAATTTGGTTTTAGGTCCTAATTTAACACACACTCAGCCTTTATTCAGGCTAATCACAAAATTGATCTGTCTCTTCTCACTAAAGTCTTTACGTTGACTGACTTCTGTCCTTGACCAGATGTTATCTGATAAATATTCGTACAGATGTACCATGATACAGGCAGGCAAAATGGTGCATTTATGTAAAGGATGATGAGCATTCAGAATTACCTGTTGTGATCAGGTGAAAACAGCAAACAAAACTACTACTAAAAAGCAACAAAAAAAGAAGATACTGAGGAAAACAATTCTCTAACATTTCTGTGTTGTTCAAACACTGCACACATGGTGTGAGGCATCACAAAATCCTGAAGTGTAAGGCACTGCTCTGAACAGCTCACAAGCTTGCTTGATGCAGATGTAAACCAGCCATTTCACACATTTTTAACAAAACAGTATTCCTCAGGGCAAAAGTAAGCCCATTACAAATAAATGAATCCAGAAGATATTTACGCCAATCAAAAATAGTCATGTTGGTGTTCGTGCCTTGGCATTTTAATGCTTGAACCTGTATTTTGTAAAAACAAAGAAAAAAAATAAAATACATTTCACTAATAAATTATTTGTATTATGTGGAGTAAAAATATCTCTGGACCATGAGGAAAAGTTTGTGATTTTTTTTTCAGCTGGAAAGCAGTGTAACAATTAAGGCTCCCAGCTCAGGTTCCAGGGAGGCATCTTTCTTCCATTGCATTTTTCTCTGTCCCTCCTATGCCAACTCTTATAAAACAAGATACCACGGGATTTAATTCTAAAAATCTAATATTACTGCTTTGTGTTGAACTGAATACTACAGATTCCTTCTTGATAATACTCATGGGATTCCTGCATGGTAACAGAATCTCCTGGGATTCCTGTCTGGTAACCATATCTCACTGGATTTTGGTAGTATTTCTCCCATTGGATAACCCCAGCCCCACCAAATAAGCAGTCATAAACCTCACACTCTCTTTATTTTACATTACATTATTTTGCTAATATCAGATCCTGGGGTTTTTTCACCACTTTTTTCACCAAATTGGAATCAGGGCTCTAAGAAAAATTAGTATGATGGAATATTTAGTTTGTTGGACAAGAACAGTGTTAAGATGTTCCTTTAAAGAAGCAATAATTGGAATGCTTCATGGCTTCATTGCTCTTAGTCTTTAGCCATACATGGACTAGAAAACTTTCTGTTGTTCTGAAAGTGAACCATGGTAAGAGTTCTTCCTCTTCATGCCTGTGAGAGAAACCGCAGCTAAACACTTTCAGAAGGAATGTACTGAGCAGTTCTTTAGAAAGGTTTTCAGCTGAATCATGAAGCAGCAACCCAGCCATTCTGTCCTTAGCCACTCTCTCCACCTAGTTGTTCACAGCAAGTTGACTGGGATAAAATTACTGCAGCAAGTCCACCAACACACAGAATTTTGTTCTTACAGTCCTGCCTGGTGTTGCCAGAAACTTTTCCAGCTTCTCACAGGATACAGGGCCACCCTGGGAAGTCAAACTGGGAAATTCTGTCGGGAGAATTGCACATCTTGCAGGGTTCAAACCTGTTCCATCACCCTGCAACATTGAAAATGGTTCAGGAGAGATCTGCTGTGCTTCTCCCTGTGAGATTTCCAGGCTCAAAAGTTTTGTCTTCAGCTTTCCTTTGACTTATTTCTTGTCTCTAATGGCCCACTTTCGAGAAGATGTGGTTGGGGTATCGCCTCCAGGGAGGGATTGTTGCTAAGATGAGACCCAGCCTTGCTCACAGGAGGGCAATTCCAGAACATTTTCCTATTGCCTCCTAGAGTACTCAGTCCCAAAAATGTGGGTCAGATAAAACACTGATGGGCCCTGCAAAGAATTATTCAGTAGGATCTGTGTCACTGAGCTCTTGGGTGCGCCAACAGACATCTGGGCAGGTTTTGACCAGGTGGCTTTAGCAGAGCTCTGCCCAGCTGCACCTCTGGCTCAGTAAGAGATGCTTACCAAGGCTTGAAGCCCAGTGAAGGTGCCTGAAGAACCCAAATGTTAGAGATGAAGGAAGGTAAACAGGCAACACCTTCAATTAAAGCGCTGTGTGTCCTGCCATGTGTTCAGACAAAAAAATGGACATATGCCATTTTTCCTTCTCACAGCTGTCTTTCTGTCCAAATATAGCACTCACAATTCTAGAACTCACAGTCATTCCAGCCCTTTTTTGAATCCAGACCAGGCATCAACACCAGTTTTTCTCTGGTCTACCCAAGTTGTTGAATCTCATCACACTTGGAGGTACAAGGAACTGTGATAACAATCCCTGGCAACTTGATGTTATTTTTGAGAGGATCAATGAAGTTCATGACGTGCTTCCTGAAGGTGACAAAAGAAAATATGACTGACATACTTGATACCAGATCTGCCAAGACACCTTGATCCCTAAACCCTGGCATTTCTATGATGTTTATCTGCCTGAAGTACTGCTGGAATTAGCAAGCAGGTGAGCAAGTGGAGGTCCTGGCTGGCACTTTGGCAGCCCCTGCAGTGTCTGGGAAGACTGTTCTGGCTGTTTCTGTAGGTTGGGATAACTAGGAATGGTGTCAGATCAGGGGCTGCATCTCTCCTCTGCTACCTTTTAAGTCCCAACTCTCTGCTTGGACAATGAACTGAGAAAACTGCGTTGGAGCTTAGGACAACAAAAACCTTTTACCAGGGGGCTTTTGATGGTCTCTTAAGGGACCATTCATGACTTTGTGGTGAGTCACCACCCCAAAAATACTGCAGGGGCTATTCATTCAGCGGAGCTAGCGGTGCAAGCTGGAAACAATCTAGGGAACTCTCATCTTCAGGTCAGTGGGGGCTGGCAGCTCGGCCACGCTCCACCGGGGAACGAGGGGCGAGACAAGAAAGAGCACGGCTCCCAAATTGCTCTCGTGCATGCTGTGCCTGGGGACTGGCCCTGCAGGAAGGGAAGGGTTTATTTCATGCCCAGAAGCAGAGTTGGGGGTCCCTCCTTCGCTGTGATGAGTATTTTTCTGCTTGAGGAATGATGAGGCTGGGAAAGGTTTCTGTAAAACTGGGATGGAAAGGAACTTGGAGAGAGGTTCGGGTAGACACATGAAAATTCCTGCCATCCCACACTGCTGGAAGGGTCAGGGAGAGACTTTAGTGTTTATCCTGTTTATAGCCCACAGGACCTTCTTAGGGCCTGAAGCCCTCCTGCTATAGAAATAGAGGAGAATCAATAAAATCAGCAGCAGCATCTCACATATAGCACAGCTCCTTTCTTACAAGATAGGCAAGGAGCTAAATGCTTTAATTAGAAGTTCACTGAGTTATTTTTTGTGAGTTGCAGCCAATGACACAGAACATGGACTCCTGATGGAATACCAAGGCAGTAAATCAATGGAGGGTCTTTGCTACCGTTCATGAAATGCTCCAGCTGTGCTTCTAAGGATTATAATGTCAACAGAACCCTTGATTTGAATCACAGCCTTGCCTTCACTCAGGGGCCGTATATTAGTCTTGAAAAGCAGACAGAGTTTCATTGCTCAGGGAAAGAAAGAAAAAAAGAAATAAAAGAAACAGAACTGCAGAGCTGAAAATAACATGGTGCTGTAGGGGAGGAACACTGCTTTGTCTCTACAAAGGAGACACGTGGTGACTTTCAGTAAAAGCCTCTAGAAACTTGAACTTAAAGTTCTTTCTCCATGTTTGTTTAGGATAAATTTCACAAGTCAAATTTAATTTTTCCAAATACATTTAGACAGTGCTTAGGCACCTGATTAAGTGCTCAGCTTCAGCAAAGCCATTACAGCAATGCCAGCTGACATCAGCCAAGGATCTGGTCCTTACTCAGAGTATGAAATATATCAGGAATCCCAGGAAACAAAACTGGATCATTTCAGACAGTGGTAAGTTTGTCTGGAGGGCAAAT
This sequence comes from Hypocryptadius cinnamomeus, assembly GCA_013400635.1. Taxonomy (NCBI): domain Eukaryota; kingdom Metazoa; phylum Chordata; class Aves; order Passeriformes; family Zosteropidae; genus Hypocryptadius; species Hypocryptadius cinnamomeus. Next base: position 85,644 of record VYZP01071252.1, read on the forward strand.
ATGTTTGAATACCACTCGTGGCTATGTTTCTGCTTTAGGGCATGATCAAATCATAGAATCAGAATCATAAAATAGTCTGAGTCAGTGGAGACTGGACTGTATTCCATCAGGCTGAATTCTCAAAAGCTGTGTAAAAGGTGCAGTTTTGCCTTAGCAAAACACTTGAAGATTCCCAGGAATCTTTTGACATTTAGCAGGTGTTCTCTAGCGATGATTGTAATAAATCTTAACAACCCACGTGTAACCAGGCGACAAAAAAAAAGCTGAAGGATTTTCTAAATGATGACCTTGAAGTTGTTGACGAGGTCACAGTGGTAGTGTCATGCTGCAGTTTGCACAAGTTCTTTCTTTCTTATTCCTACAGGAATCATCTGCTGCCAAAGTATACATGATACAAAGTAGAATCTTGATTATCCAAAGCTCAGTCATAATCTCTGTTGCCTATAATACAGTTCTATCCCTGGCATTTATTGCTTACACTGAAAAGTATCTCAGTTATTCAAAACCCTGGTTACTCAGATTCAGTGGCTGAACTCATTAAATCAATTTGCAATTAATTCAGTTGGCTCAAAACCATTTCCCCTCTCACAAGTGTACTGAAGCTATGCAAAGATTTGCACAAAAATCACTCGCAAAGGGAGAGACCTACCTTTGCTTTAGTTGGAAGCAAAAAAGAGGAAGAAATCTCACATAGCCCCAGTAGTCCTGGGACTGTTGGCAGGTTTGTACCTTTGCAGAAGCAAGAAAACCTTGTCTCTGAAATGCAGAATTATTTGAAAGTGCAGCCTTGTGCAACCACTAAGGTTGAAGAGCAGCTAAAATATAGCAAGGTTGTAGAGCTGAGACAGTTCCTGAAATGTAATCCTGGTTATACTGCCCCGACTCCTGCACAGTCACAGTACCCAGTGGGGATGGGAGCAGCCTTTGTTCTTGGCTTAGCATTTGGTTTATTCGGGTTTATTTTAGTTCCTCACTAGCAAATGTGGAGCTGTGCAGATCTGTGCCAGCTCCTGCTCCCTCCAGCACCTGCAGGACTGCCCTGGGGCTCCTGCCCAGGCTGCCATGATGGGCTCCAAGGGCCTCATCCCATTGTTTCCTGGGATAATATCAACTTCCCTTCCTGTGGTGCTTCCAAGTACGAGCACACATGTGCACCCAAAGCTGAAAACATGGGTTTGCATCCACTAAATACATCCCTGTTTTGCTACTGCCATCTCCCAAATAGAAACTACAAGTTTGTTTCATAAATCAGTGAAATTGGAGTCTCACACTGACAAATGGATGATGGCATCTGTGTGAGAATATGCATTTTGTTTGTCTCAGATAAAATGCTTTAGTCCTGCAGGTGTGTGCAGAATAAAAACCCACTGGCCTTCACCTGGCAGGGCTCTACAGGACAGTTTTCTAAACTGATTCTCTTTTTTCTTCCCCACCTGCCCCTTCTTCTTTTCTTCTTTCTCTTCCATCAGCCTCATGGAGGAAACGGCCCCACAAGAGCAGCTTAAGGTGTAAGAGTATTTTTCTTCTCTCTCTTTGCGTTTTCACCTGTCCACATCTCCTTTCCTATTCTGTTTTACCAATGCTGCATGGAAGAGAGGCACAAAGTGTCTTTCAGTCTTTCCATGGCTTTTTTACCAAATGCTTCACTAGTTTCTAATATAAAGAATAATTATTCCTTTGTTTAACCAACATGTTCTTTACATGGAACTTAACCTAGATTGTCTTCAAGATTTATCAAGAAAGCAAACTCTTGTCTAGCCTCTCTAAAGTCTTGTTAGACATCTGTGACTCAGTTCTGAAGAGCTTTGTTTTACCATCAAAGACAATAGATAATCTCAGTTTTCATGGCTACTTTTGAACACATTTCCAGTAAAGCACTTGAAATACAGCTTCATTCTTCATTCAGAACTGGGGAAAGAAAGAGTTAATCTGATCCTGAGGGCTTTCTTTCCATATGCACTACTGAAAATGGGTAACAGATACTTGGAGCAGACAGGCTATGGGACACAAATAAACTCAGTTTCTGCTGCTGTAGTTTTAGACCCATGTTGCCATGAAAAAATGTCTAAGGATTTAAGAATAATTTTCAGTTGGTTTCACGGTCTGAGCAACACATGCCTGTGAGCCTCCAGTGTCTGCAGTGCAAACCAGGCACGCAGGGTCACACCACAGCTATGCTGTGCCCAGCACAGTGTGTCACCTATCCTCTAGGGACACTGTCTCAGGGGACTTCTTTCAGACTAGATCATTTCTGGCTCCCTAAAGTAACATTTATGTGGCTTTTCCTCATAGGATCACAAAAGGAAGGTGGAGCCGTGACCTGCTGTCAATTCCTTCTTAATGAAGCATCCAAAGGCAATGAATTCTGGTCACACTTGGTGAATGAGCCCATTTCTCTCTCCAAAATCCATGCAAGGAGTAATTTCTAGATATAAGAATTGATTTAGGACAAACTATTGTCTGGTTATCACATATGATGCATTATTGGACAGAAGAACCAAACCTACATGAAGTACTTCTAACAGAAATTATTTCCAAATGGAAAAAAAAAGAGTATTACAGATGAAGCAGACATTCAGCTCAAAGTGTGAGATCTTGTGATATTTTGACACTATCAGACCTAGTTTTCTTTCTTTTAAGACAAAAATTTGCAAATCAAGCAGCTGGTGCCAGAGATATTTCCAAGCTGGTGGAACTGCACCCACAGGGGTCTGGATCCTCCAGGAGCTCTGCAGCCACCACCACTGTCCTGTGTTTCTTACATTTGCATTAGCACCAGGATGTCTCTAAATTTTCCTCACAGCTCTCCTCAGTGTTCTTCAAATCCACATATTTCAGCAATAAAGGCACCACAGCATTTAGGATTGATGCTGTGGAAAAAAGAAATATTTTCTTTAACCCATAAAGTGAAGACCTTGAACCAAATCCTTGATGTTTTGTGCCAAAAAGGGGATCTTCCCTGGATTTTAGAAAGGCTTCCCTTCTGCTATGCAGTGGTGGCATCTGAACTATTGCAGGACTAAAACGGAACAGTTCTCTTCAAGCATCTAAATTTGGAGGTGGCCCCAGAATGCTCACAAAGGAGGGCAGTTATCATCAACTGCTCTGTAATTATAGATCTGCTTGTTCACCTTCCCAAATCCTTCAAACCTTTCGAAAGGAAACAGGAGACATTTGAACTTGCAAACTTCAAATGACTGTTTAAGATAGCTTTAAAATGAAATAAAGACCAATCAGTTCAATGTATTTCCTCCCTATGGAAAACATTTCACCTCTGGAAGTCCAAGGAGGAAGAGAGCAAATCTTTAATAGAAGAGGAGGCAGATATGGGGACTGAAGGACTGCTACCTTATTCAGGCCATTCAGTTTTGTTGTATCACCTAGTTCTCACAGGAGAACAAGTTTCCAAATTTTCCCCAGGGTTTCATAAATATTCTCACTCTCTTTTCCCCTCTGCTTTGCTAATTCATGCTGCTGAAATAAACTTTTCCAATATCATCCTTATGGGCAGTGCTCTTTCCTGAGCACATCCAAAAAGCAAGGTACCTTTTGCTTACAAAAAAAAAATTTTGGCCTAAAATTGGAGAAAAATAGGTCAAATTCAAGTCAAATTTTTACTCCTAGATATTTTTGTGTCTGCTTTTATTAATGAAGTATTTGGGGTCAATTTTTTCATATTTTAGAAGCTGGTCACTTCTTTTTGCTCTCATCTTAATGGCCACAATAAAAAAGGGACATTTGCAGCTGGCAATGTTTTCTCCCTTGGGTCAGTTTGTGTTTAATGGTTGTGTCCATGTCATGGATAAGGGTGAGAACTTCCATTTGCCATCCCAGATGCCTTCTCAGGCTATGTGCCAGTGTTGGATTAAGCCCTTTTCTGACTCAGAGATGGGACAATTGAGAGGTGTTTTAAAAATTTTTGCTCCACTTTCAGTCTCATGTGAAGGCTGAGACAATGCAGATGTTATAATTCACTTATCTTACAGTTTATATACAAATACATACTATATAAGCCTTCTATCAAACTTTGAAAATTTTCTACAAATTAATTTCCCACATACCACAAGTGAAAAACATGAGAAACAACCACAAAGGAGGGGACCTCACTCACGTTGCTCATCTCTACACTTGCAGCTAAGTTTTCCTGGGGACAAACCAAGGAATTCACTGCTTGGAAAAACCCCTTTGGCAGCAGCCAAGAATCCATGATAATTTTTAAAAATTCCATTAATGGAACAGAGGAAAACCAAGAATTCTTCAGTCCTTGAAGATCTGTACTGCAGAGGAGACCAGAAGCAACCAAGGGGTGATTGGAGACATTTCACATCCTCTTGTTCAGCTCCAGAAGATGCAGGAATATCTGCCAGGACCTGACTCATGGGGAGATGCCCTTTGCAGTCTCCTGGTTTTGACAGGTTGGCATCCTTCCCCTCTGCCTTACCTCTCCATATGATTCTCCACAGAGAACCATGGAATAGTTTGGGCTGGAAAGGCTTTTTGCTGGTGTATTTTCCTGTTAAAAGATACTTCTTTTGTGGCCAGTAGAAAGATGCTATATATATTACCAAGGAAAATATTTTGCATTCCAAGAAGAAGAAGAAAAGCTGTCAGTAAGGTCCCTCGGTGCACAGATTATTTTCATAAGACAGATCTCAGCAGTTTCTATCAAAATCTTTTTGGCAGAGTAATAAGCTGATATCCTTTGGTTCTTAGAAAACAATTCTGCACATCAACAATGCATAAACAGCTGTCCTAACTGAATGCCTCCCTTTACAAGGCCTTCAGCATGTCACTGGTAATTAATATTGAAATTAATATTGAAGCATTTCAATTCCAGAAATGTAAAGTTATGTGGAATCTCATTTGCATTGAGTCCAAAGGTGTAAATGTCTTTGCTGTATCAATGTGGCAATCAGTGATTTTGTTAAGACTAACCTTAGAAAGGTTTGGATAATTTGTCTGTATTCATTTTTGGGGAGGTACATTGCAAACTTCTCTCTTTTAGTGCTCTCCCTCAGCTTTTGAGGCAGAAAAAGGATTCCTGATTTTTAATGTTATTCATTTTTTCTCAGAGGAAAATTCCATGTTTCCATGAGACACACGAGCATCCAAGTAAGAAGAATCTTGTGCTTTGTATCAGATACAAATAAGCACTAAGATTCAAAGTTTTCATTGTTGTTGTTAACAGCTTTATTTTCTGAGGTTTTTGTTTAGGTCTGAAGGAGATTTTGGATGTCAGTGCTCAGTGGTGGCAGGGTGCTCAGGGGGAAGGTTTTCAATACAACTCAAAGAGATGTTTTTCAAAGGCATTTTTCTGTGATATCTCATATATTGCCCTGCCTGGCTACAGTTTTAATATATTTACTTTTCTGCTCCTCCGAGTTCATATTTACAGATGAGGCTGTGAATCGAAGTTGTGATGGTGAATATCAGCTGTTGTAACAGCTTTGTTGTAGAGATTTTTTCATCCCAAGCTGCTCTGGATGGGAGAAAAGCTTCTGAAAGCTGGGGGTGTAACCACATCCTCAATTCAGACAATTATGAGACACACTTAAGCCTCTGAATTGTCCACTGAATAGTTGAACTAACACCAGCCCCATTCCACCACCAGCCCCATGCAAGTATCCAAAGGGAAGACACGTGTGGCCAAAGGGATTTCTTTGCCTATTGTTTTCCAGAGGGTTGTACATCTGTGGAAGAAAAGCAAAGAAGAAAGTGGAAATATCAGGAAAAAAAGCAGGAAATCCAAGAGCTCACAGAAGGACTCAGAACAGAGAGGGTTTTGGGGTGGTTAGTGCTGTTAAAAGAGTATGAACAAAACATCCCCTCTAGCATTATTTTCATGCTCATGGTGACTGAGAAAAACAGGTTTTGTACATTCCTTGTAATTAAATAAGATTACCTTGAGAAATGTCACCAGGCCCTCTTCTAAATGCTGGGGAAATAACTGTGAATCAGTTTCCAAATACATATGGATTTCATTGCTGCTCTTGCTGAGGCGAACAGGAGACAGGAGCAGGGCTTGTAGAAAGCCATATTAGACCTCCATAAAGTGGTGGAACAAAGAGCCAGAAATATCACAGAATTACCAGAATATAATCTCAGGATGGCAAATTAGTGATGCTCAAAGAGAAGGGAAATCCATGCTTAGAAAGTGGAGGGAAAAAGGTGTGAATAAATTTGGAAACAATTCCTGCCTTGTGGCTTAGTTCTTCAGCATGGGGTAGCTGTTCATGTTTCAAGCACAACTCTTGCTTTTTATGACGAGACAGCCACAAAAGTCGCAACACAATCACCAAAGGCCAGGATATTTTACATGAGGTTGGTGAACAGAGCTATGATGGGCTAAAGCAAGGGTTAAAGGAACTAAAAAATCTGCTCCAGATATAAATCAAGAAGTCACAGACCAGGTTATGTATCTTCTGTCTGGGAGCAAGTAAATGAAAATTTTGCCAAAACCCCTCAATTCGCTGTCCTCTGCCTCAGGAAAAGACAATTACTTTCAAGCCCTGATTAATGTTTCAGTGAGTGAGAAAGTAAAAAAAAAAAAAAAAAAAAAAAAAAAAAAAAAAAAATTTTACAAAT
>VYZP01071252.1:92254-105552 GCA_013400635.1 Hypocryptadius cinnamomeus
AAAAAAAAAAAAAAAGCATAATTTGTACAATTTCTACAGAAAAATGTTTTTTTAAAGTACAAAACTGCGAGGAAACGGTTCTACAAATGCTAGAAATGGTACCAATGGAAAGACTTTTGCTATAGGGAGGAGGTGAAGGGGATGAAGAAAAGGTACCTTGTAGAGTGTGGGAAAGTGATGGTGCAGAAGAGCAACCTGAAAAGATAATTTTTGGAAGTATTTACACCAGCTGCTCCATTCTTGTTCATACCTGCCAATTGGGAAACTACTGAACATGCAATAAGGCAGAGAACAGAAAGTTAGTACACCAAATGATTCGAGTGGGCTGGAGAACTACCGATCCCAAACTGAACAGCGTTTCTGAATGGAGAGAAATCTGAGAGGTTGGGAGAGGGAGCTGGGCTCTAAAATGCACAGCAGGAATCTGAACATCCAAAGGTGAGAACAAACTAATAATCAGTTTGAATGAATTACAGCTAATCACTGAATCACAGACAGGTTGATGGATGGAAGCCCTGGAGGGTCCAAGGATCCAAGCCCTCTCCACAAGCAGGGTCATCCAGAGAAGGCAGCTCAGGAGAAGGCAATGAATGAATTTGTGGTGAGCATCCTCTCCCAGCTCCAGGGTGAGAACAGCAATAGCTTTGTGCTCTGAAGTATGTGAAGTTTGCAGAAACTCTGGAGCCCCCTCAATGGGTAAAGTTTACATCTTCCTCAAAAAACACAAAAAAGAAAAATCCTGGTAACAGCCTGTACAATGGAAAGGTGTAGATTCACTCAAGGAACTTTTAAGAGAGGAGACACATCTTGATGTTTTAATCTTAAGGAGAAAATAGCTCAAATCTACTCCTTACCTCCTATAAGGTATCCACTATGGTTCTGGTCCAAATAAATAAAATGGGATATAGAATACAACTGGGATCCTTATCATGAATAGGATTTCAGCCTGTCAGTATCTGGGAACTGTGGAATTCAAGGTTGCTAAAAGAATATTAAGCAATGAATGTCTGTAATGAAAAGCATTTCAACAAGAACATTAATGTTTCTTAAAAGATAGAAAAAAAAAAAAGAAGCCAAATCCCAAAGCCATCCCCTTTGAATTGCTGCAATGAGACTGAGCAAAGAAAAATCCTAAGAATGTGGATGAAATTGTTTTAGGTTGATGTGAAAATCATCACTTACTTACAGTAGTTAAAATGCCATTGTGTCCAATGAGTTAATTATTTTTTCTTTTGTCTCCCCTCTCCTTTCTTTTTCAGTGTTAGTATTTTAGGCTTTGTTGGGACAAAAACTAACACTAAAATAAGAATTTAATTCACATGTTAAGCTTAACTTAATTGTGATTTCCTATGGGAAAACTGTTAAAACAATATTCCCACAAGCATGAAATACAGCTCTAAACAAAGGCAGGAGTAAGCACGTGTTTTGCAATTAGTGATATTCTTGTATCACCCACAGCAGTTACCTGCTGATCCTTTATAACAGGGAGCTGGGCCATCTGGAAAAGAGAGGCAAGAGAAAAGAACAAGAGGAAAAATTGGTAACAACAGAGGTGCAGCAAACCAAGGGATACAGCCAGCACAAAAAACTTGCCCTTGAGAAAGCTGGGAGTGAAGAGCAAACGTTTGATAGGAAATGGACTTGGAGCAGGGGTGAAGATGCTTCTTTGTGTCATGGGAAACATGAGTTTGTTCATTTTCTTCAGACAATCAGGCCTATCAAAATTATCTGAAGCAGACAGTAGTCATTAACTTTACAATAGCAATTTTAGGGGAGAGAAAGCTGAGAGTGGATCTTGGTTTTGCTACAAGTTGATGTCAAGTAAATCTGAAAGAAGTCAAAAAGAAATATTTTTCATTATTTATTTAGAAATTAGACCTGAGGGAAACAGCGTCTCTCAGCCCTCAGCTGTATGTGATCTTTTCTTGCCAGTTGGGCTTGCTGACACTTTCCTTCCCTTGCATTTTGTTCCTGGAGCTGGAGAGCTGGGAGGACTCCTCGTGTCCTCCTTTCCTGCCCAGTCATCTCCCACCTCTAGTGGGAAGTGCAGCTGGGAATTGAGATGGGGGAGCTGGCAGACCCAAGAATGTGTCCCCAAAACAGCCCTGATACCCAGGAGGCAAATCTTAATTTTCTTCCCTGATACGACCAACTTTCAAAAGGTACCTTGGATCCTGCAGCAGTTTGGGCCCTGTGTGGTTGACAGGACAGTGAACAAAGAGGAAACCTGGATTCTTCTGCTTCCTTTTCAGTCTCTCTGTTTCCTCTTTGCACAGTGGCTCCTGACATGAGGCTGCCTGGTTAACTCCGTGAAGATCCCATCACTATTTTTTGTTGTTTTGTAAAAGCAGGAAAATTTGGGAATGTGGGTCATGGTTTTCCCTGCTCTTCTTTAAACCTAGGTCTATTCTGTGTGTACTATTATTTAATGTACATCATTTAAGGGTCTTTTTACATTATTTCAGTATAAAGGAGAATGGAGATCAAGGAACTTTGACTTTCTTATTGAAACATGGTTTCCTCCTTTGTTAGTATATTACAGAAAATATAGGAGGGTGGAAAGAGTGGAACATATTTGGTATAAAAGCACCTTTCTGGTTTTACCTTTATGGAGATGTAAGCAGTGCTAAACCTAGGGTTGGTCACCTCATTCTGTGAGGTGACCACAGAGTGAGGTGACCAACCCTAGGTTTTTTCTCATCTTACTTCTTTCTCTCACAGATTTCACCTCCTGGTGAAAGGAAGATTTTTCCCTACCTAGTTTAAAAGGAGCATATTTAAATGGGTCTATCCAAAAGCAGCCCACAAGAAGACCTCTTTTCTCAATATGACCAGGAATGGGACTCACACCTGTCTGTTTCTATGTAATGTCAGATTTAATTTACAGATCTTTTGTTAAATTCAGATGGAGCATTTATTTCAGCGCAGTCTTTCTTTTCCCAGCTCTCCATTATCAGGGCCAAGTTCTGGGAAATGAAGAGCACAAGGCCAAACCTCACTGAAATGACCATTATTTGTGCTTGTCAAGCACATCTCAGTCTTTGTACTACTCTGTCATCTCCTGGACGCCAAGGAAAATGTTTAAAGCTTAGAATTGCTCAAAATTGAATCTGTGATGGGGACTGCTCTCAGCCCTGCTAAAGTTAACTTTGCAGAAGAAGAATCAGAGTAGAAAAATCATAGAAGCATGGAATGGTTTGGGTTGGAAGAGACCTTAAATCTCATCCCATTCCACCCCCTCCATGAGCAGGGACACCTTCCACCATCCCAGGTTGCTTAGAGCCCCATCCAACCTGGCCTTGGACACTTCCAGGGATGGGGCAGCCACAGCTTCTCTGGGAAACCTATGCCAGGGCCTCAGCACCCTCACAGGGAACAATTCCTTCCCAATATCCAAGCCAAACTATTTTCTTTCACATCACATATGAGTCCTGTTCTAAGAGAGGATTCATCTGTTGGTAAACAGATTTATACTGCCAAAGCCTGACCAATACAAATGCCACTTTACCACCACTCATTTATTTAAATGACAAGGTCAGGCATCTCAAAGTTTTAGTTTAACAAAATCAAGGATAATCTGGTAATGTGCAGGTCTATTGAAGTGTTTGAAGTAGCTGACAATCTTACTTGGACAGTCTTGGAAAAAGTATAATTGATAATGTGTGGTCATAAAATAAAAATAAATATATGTAAATTAAAAGAAACAAACCATCAGTTTTCTAACTCCTGTATTATGTAAAAATAAGAATGTAGCCTCTCATGGCCAGAAGAGCCATGAAAGCACTATACCTTCTCCGAGGACATACATTTGGTAAGTGTTAAATATCCATATGGTCTGGGAGGGCAACATCACTGAGATAATAGCCTATGGCAAGTTAGAATGAAAATACTTGAAATAATTTTTTTTAAGAAACAAAAATATGAAAGTCATTGCAAAATTATTACATCCAGCTAATTTACCTTTGAATGTGCCTCAGCTTACCTCCCATCTCTTTCCCCACAGGTAACAAACCTACAACAGCTAAAAGCAAGCAATGCGGTCTTTGGTTCTATTACACAGTGTATAAAACCTGTCATTGTTAATGCCTTTCGTACAATCACAGCTGTTAGTTCTTTTAGTAGCTTCTTGAAGGCTCTCAGTCCCTCCCAGCCCCACCACGAGCTCCCCCACCCCATCAGTGTCCTCTCCTTCTGCGCTGGTTCCTGCTCGGGGCCTTCAGGAGGCTCTCCTGGTATTTCGCATTGCTATGGAACAGCCGGACCATCTCATGGTCTTTGTTATCCAGCACTCTGGGCAGAAAGAGAGAGGATTTCTGTGTCCTGCGTGTTTTAAAGCCCCTCCTGGGTCGTCCTTTGCCATTGATCGAGACGTACCAGAGTCTCTCGGCGCTGGCTTTGCGCTTGGTGCCCGCCCTGCTGGGCACAGTCCGGTACAGGCGGGAGGCGTAGGTGTTGTAACCCAGCTCGTGGATCCTCTCCACGAACTCACACTCAGAGTTATAGCTCTCCTGGGAGGGAAACATGGAAAAAAATCTTAAGCCGCGCTCTCCTCAGTTTTAGGACAAGGACAGCAACACACTTGGTAAGAAAACCACAGAAGGCAGGAGGGAAGCGCTGAGCCTGAGCAAGGTGTTCCCTGTCAGCGGTGTGAGCACACTGTGCACCAGAGACCCTAGGAAGCAGCCCCAAACCAAACTGAAAACAAAAAGGTGGCATGTGAATTGAAGTGAATAGCTCTGCTAATTTTTTTGTGCTTATGAATTTAATGCAGCTGTGAAACTGGACAGATTATTTAATTGCTGCCTATCAACATCTGCCATCTATTGAAAAGGTAAAATCCTACAGTGTAATGTAAAATGTGTCTCTTCAATTTGTGTAGTAGTCACTAGATACACTTGCAGTCTGTTACATCCAGTTCAGACTGGATATTTGAGCAGTAAAACATACCTTTATGGAGCCTCTTTGTCAGCATAACAAAACAAAAGCACGCTCTGCCTACCAGTGTGCTCCTCCAAAATGCCAGGCTGCTCCTTTATCACAAACTGTAAGGCACAATATGCACCTATCCCAGTTGCTCACATTTCACATGATCTGTCCAAAATTGCCTCTTTTCACCTGCTCCTTGGCTGAGAGACCTCTCTGCAAAAGCCTGGCACAAGGAACTCCTTCCCCTTCCCTGGGACCAGGAGAACCAGCACAGACAAAGGACCTCCCACACTGTCCATCTTTCCTTAACTCCAAACCCATCCCTGCTCCACCTGTGGGATTAAGATTTCAGGATCTAAAATGTGTGAAGCACAGAGACAGAAGGGAACTATCACCATGGATTTTTATTTTTCGTTGTCTGGAGGGTGTAGAAAGGGCACAGGTAGCCCGGCAGGGGCCAGAAAAGCCCTAGAGCCCATGAGCAGCTTGTCTTTGGTGCTGTTCACTCCCCAGAAACCCTGATGGGCGTTTAACAAGATTTTAAAAGACTCCACATGTCCTGGCTTCCCAGCTGCACAACGGAAGCGCCCTTCCTTGCAAGGACAAGGTTTTCAGATGCTGTGGTGCTGGAGCCCACACAGCCACCAGATGTAGGTGGATTTGTCCTGCTGCCTGCCTCCCTTCTGGCTGGGGAGGGTTTATCATACAGGATAAATCCAGAGGATTGTCACGATCTGTCAAGGGCACAAAGGAATTCTGCAGGCTCAACAAACCCATCTTGTTGACATGGGGAAATGGGTGAACTGAGGGATAATGGAGTTATTCCAATACCATTTCATAAAATGCTCCCTGGATAATTATCCCTGAATTAGTCAGGTTTTTTTAACAGGGGCCTTGCACAGGGTCTTGGGCTAGCAACATCAGTGAAGTTGTTGGAGAGGCAAGCAAAGACAGGAAGCTTCTTCTGAGCTGAGCCCTCACCCCTTCCTGCTCCTGTGAAAAAAAGCTGGAATGGAATAGCATTCCCTGAATTGTCCCTCCAGCTCTGAAACACGAGTCTGAACCAGTCTCTCTCAAACTTGAGCTGGAAGGGGACAAGTTATCTTTTCAAGTTATACAGAAATTTTTCATGACTGATATTCTTTGGCATATGACAGATAAACAAACCAGAGAATGAACAATCAGGAGATGGCCTGATGCTCCTAGCACCAGAAAGGGAAGTCCAGGAGAAAAGGAGCCTCAAAGCTATCCTGTTCCTGGCTCTTCTGGACCTTAGAAGAGAAGCTTTTTGCTCAGAATTTGTTTAGTCTTATTTTAATCCAGTGTAAGTAATCTGAAGGGAAAAAACCCTATTTTGAAGAAGAAAGAGAGAAAGATGAGAAAACTTGAAAAAAATCTTCTTTCCAAATAATTTCTTTGGGGCAGATGCTGGCTCTGAACTGATGGAGGAGGTCCATTGAAAAATATACCCATTTCAATCAGAATATTAACCAGAAGCATACAACTGAACAGCCTTTACTTTGGCAAGCAGAGCTACCATGCCCTCATTCCTCTTCAGCTGCATTTTCCTTTGCCAAAATCGTTTGTAATGTGGTTCTCTGCAGTAGCAAAGAGCACTCATCTTTACACACAGCCCCCTTAATCAGTGAGCATCACATGAGGCACATTAGAGAAACTGGGTCATAAACACTGCCAGAACATTCCTGAAAAGCTGGAGTTAAAGGTGTCAGCTTGGGGAGGGACAGAGTTGATTGTGTCACCTAGGCTGGGTCCTCATGGGAAAAGATCACATCTCTCAAGTGTATGTCCTGCTGCTCAAATCAACAGAATTACATCTAATGACTTCTAGGAGGGAGCAAATTTCACCACCAGCCATATTTCCCTTCTTCAAACCTGCTTCCACGCCCCAGGATTCATGGGGAAACTGCACAGTTTGGCTGTCCTGCAGTGAGAGACCACAAGATTGCTGGGATGTAATCAAAGACAGTGGAAGAAATTCAAGTAGGGAGATAATGTGTGTGGTACACGCTGACAAATGTGCCTTGGTATGTCCCTGAGTGTGAAGAAGTCTAAGCTGAAGTATTTTATTCACTCAGGGGAAATACTGTCTGGGCTGAGAATGCAAGGCTCCCACTTATATCAGCACCCCAGATTTTATCTCACAGATCAAGGAAAAAAATTAGATCAAAGGAGCAAAATAAGGTGTTTATTTTCACCTTTATCTTTTTGCACCTTCTCCTTTTTGCTTTCCTTGCATAGCCCTGCCTTTTAGTACTGCAAATTCTTCCACTGCCCAGCCATAAGGTCTGTGCAAAGAAACTCCCATCAGGAGGCTGCTTTCCTGTATCATCAATGCTCAGTTACTTGTGGACACTCTTTACCTGACATGTCTCTGCTGACATCCAAGATCCATATAAAAATGGACAATTCCGACATTCCACACACCTGTGGCTGTCCAGGCAGTAAGAAGGTAAGAACACAGCTTTTTCCCCACTTTTAAGAATATACTCATTGGTTGCCTGTAATAATTCCAGACAAAAACCTCTAGAAATGTGGTTTTATAAGAAATCAGTGTTCCCCACTAGACCTGTTTCTCCCACAGGAAATGACAGGCACGTGCCAGGCTTCAGTAAAACTTACTGATGCATAAAGTCTGCCCCTCTTGTTCATGGCCAGGTATCTGCCAGAGAACAGGCCCTTGATGGCAACGACTCCAACATCCACAGCAGTTATTTCCAGAATACCTCGAAACAGAATTAAGAGATGTGTTATTGCTCACATGTAATTTTTTGAGACATATTTGCATGGCTGCTTACCTGAGGAGTGTGATGTCACAGCCACTACTTGCTCACATAAGAATCAGGGCAACCATGTGAAGGAAATTATTATTATTTGAAACAATACAAAGCAAGGGCGATGCAGGAACTGTTCGAGACAAGGTGGACAAGAAATGCCAAGATGTCTGATTGAGATTGAACTCTTTCAAAAATGAAAAAGATCTGACATTGAACTAGAGGTTCACTTAATCCTATATGTATATAAAAAACCTTAAATCCTTTTTAATGCTTAGGAACACAAGAGCTCTTGACTTATTGAAGCCAGTCACAAAGCCACCCATTTCAGGACAAAGCCCTTGCTGAGGTCTCCAGAGGGTGAACCAGAGCAAGGCTGCTGCATTTTAGAGCCATGTACATAATCATGAAAGGGACTTGAGATTTAGGAAGTCAATGCTCCTCTCCAGACAAGGAATGTATGGCTGTCTGGGACAAATTAAAAAGGAGGATATTTTCAGGCCATCCAAGATGGGTCCTGCAACATGAGAAGTGTCACAGGCAAGGCTGGTGCAACACCTGCCCAAATGTCCAGCCAAAGGTGCCAGGACACCGATGAAGGCACAAATGACTCAGAGGATGCTGTTGTATGTGCATGGCTCTCCATCAGGCTGGCTCAAACCCTGCTCTCAGCTCTGCAGCCATGGCCTGATAGCTCTGTACTTTCTATGAGTGCTTGAAAGCAAGAGGTGACCCCAGCACCCAAACCTACTGCTGCATTTCGGAAATCCTGAAGGCAAAGCTGGGGGCCCGTTCCCTGTGCAGAGCTGGATTGCTGGGAGCTCTGGGAGAGCTGGGCTGGGTTTGGCACAGCTGGTTTGAATCAGGCATCGGTTCGCTGCTGAAGGATGCCTCCTCCGGGCTGTGTCAGCGAGGGGGGGTTTCTCTAGGAAATAGTGGTTTTCCTTTATGGACTTCAGACAGATCCCTGAGGTTTCCCTACCTCTGTGTGCCATCACCAGGCGGGATTTACACATCCTAGGGGGCCGGGGCGGAGGCCAGGCCGTGCCCAGGCTGGATGCGGGGGCGCCGGGGGCTCCCCTGGTGCTGAGCCGCGCTCTCCCCGCTCCTGCCGCCCTCGCACAAACCCTCTCACTACCGATATATCCGCTTTCATCCTAATTACCGCCGCTGCCCGGCACATGTCAGAGGGGACAGATGTGATTTAGCCGGCGGAGGTTCAAGCCCCCCGCGGGAGCCAAGCTGGGACGGGACGAGGACACGCGGGCAGCCCCAAAAGGCTCCGGGATCGGCCCCTGGAGATGCCGGGCACCGGCTGCCCGGCGGTCCGGGCTGGGGCAAGCGAGCCCCCTGCGCAGCGAGCCCGAGTGACAGCTCGACCGGGCTGCGCAGGACAGGGTCGCAGTCCCCGTCGGGGAAACTTAGGGTTTGGAGGGTCTCCTCCTGCACCGGGGGGATCCCGACCCTCCACCGGCGGTCGGGTCCCCGCAGCATGCAGGACCGGCTCGGGAGTTCCCCGTCCGGTTCGAGGGCCGGGGACGCTGCCAGCCCCGGGACAGGGGAGCTGCGTGTCTGGCGGAGCCAGTGGAGTGGCTCCAGGGACGCCGAGGCAAGGGGAGGAGAGGGGGCCAAGGCCCCGATCCCGGGGGATGCCCCCGGTCCTCGACGAGGAGCCACAGCCACAGATGGGCAGCGCGGAGCAGCGGCGGAGGCGGGAGCGGCTTCGCCACCGCCCCGTCCGCCCCGTCCAGCGGCCGCTGCCCGCCGGGACCGTGGTAGAGCCACTGATGCGGGCGAGGGATCCCCATTCCCCATTCCCGGCCGGCCCGGGGGCAGCGGGCTGGGGCGAGGCCAGCCCGGTACTCACTGAAGGCGCTGTTCTTCTCCAGGGTGCCGTTGATCCTGCCGCTGGGGTGGATCTGGAGGTGGTACTTGGTGGCACAGTAGAGCTTCCTGCGCCGGGGCGCTCCCCCGAGGTGCTCGTAGACGCCGCCGCGTCCCCCCGCATCCCGGCGCGGCCGGGGGGCGGCTCCGGCGGCCTCGGGCACGGCCGCGGCCCGCCCTGGGGACCACGGCTCCTGCAATAGAGTCAGGAACAAGATCCAAATTATAACCATTGTGGCATGATGGCCGCAGCGCTTAGTCTGCTGGGGAGAGCGAGGCTCGCAGCGAGTGGCACCAGGGGTCCCATTAAAGCCGTCTTGCTAGCAGCACTCCGGAGACGCCGAGCGCACGCTGCTTCGAGCCGTGCAGCATTGGCAAGATTTTATCAGCCTCGATCTGGCCCTTTTATCTGTCTCAGATTTACTTAAATCAATAGACATCGGCAAAGGCCACCGAAGAGTCCCAGCTGTTTGTGTTACACGCAGCTGCCGTGATCAGCCTTCTCCTTGGATTTCCAGATAGACAGACGGCATGCGTGAGACAGAGAGGCAAGAAGAGAGAGAGGGAGGGAGCCGCTGAATTTCGGCAGGAGACTGTGGGGAAAATAGTTGATCGACGGAGCATAGAAATAAAAGGAGCTTCCTGCAACAATAGCCTGATCTGCGACCAATTGATACAGAGCAGAGGAGGCAAAAGGTATCAGTCTCGTGTGAACTCCCAGAGTGCAGCGTGGATAAAATTACACAGCATCTCTCTCTCTCTCTCTCTCACCCTGCCGCCACCGCGCACACCGCACACCCCCGCACGGGGGCCGGCTGCGCCCGGACCCTCCGCCGAGTGGAGCCCCCCGCGCAGCCCCCGCGCTCCGGGAAGCGGGGGGATGATGCTCCAAGGGAGCATCTTCGTGAGGTGGCTTTGGGGAGTGCGCGTGTTAAAGGAAGAGGAGTGAAGGAGGGGGTGCGGGTCCCGGCTCCCCCGGAGGCGGTGGGGGGAGAAAACACCCCCGTGGCTCGCACTCAGGATTCGCTCTGCGTGTGTGCCCCCCGCTCTGCCCCCGGTGAGGAGAACAAACACTTATTCCTAAATCATTCAGCTCACGCTTAGGACTAATAGGCGTTGTTTAGATACAGCTTTCACGATTCAATCATTCCCAAATTAACTTAGGCAAAGTAAGGCCCGGCAAGTGTTCTGACGTACGTCCCTGAGTGCATTTACAAGAAGTCGTAGCTAATCCTTTTCCTTGACTCCTGGAAAGTGCCTGGAAAGTCTCATTAGCTAGCGCGGAGCTGCCCTCGCTACCCTGTCGCTTCACACCACTGCCTACGCTTTCAAAAAAGGATGGAGCTACCTATAAATAAATACAAAAGAAGGCAAAATGTTCAACAGCTCCGTGAATTACTCTGTCCCTGCGTGCTCCTCAAAGGCAGCTCGTTAATTAGATTTGCATCTGAAACAGGCAGTAGGAGTTTTGGGGAAGTGTTTGAGAGATAATTAGTATTAATGTGCTTGAAGGGCACACAAATACACCTTTGAAGTGAGTCACGTCACAATTCGAGCGTTTGACCTTGATCAATACAATTTTTTTTTCCCCGGAACTGGCGAACATGAAGAGGTCTATAAATTTTTTAAAATACCTTCCTATGTAGAGCAGGACAATTTTCTTACACGTTAAAGACTTTTTTAAAAAGGGAAGCTTTTACTAGCGGTTAAATAAGGGAAAGAGTACGACCTTTTCCTAAAAGGAATGACAGGAGGACGAAACTGTCTCGAAAGCTACTCCCCGTTTTAAGCTGTGCTTAGTATTTAGTAGTTCTTCAAGGCTAAAAGGATTTTCATTACACAGTCGTCTGGGATAAAAGGAAAAACACAAAAAAACCCACAAACGCCCTCTCCGCCATTACCACCCTTCCTCTCCCTTTTCTTCTCCACAAGTTAAGCCCCAGCCTCACAAGGAGAGTTTGATCTGGGGATGATAAATGTTTGTACAATTAATTCTTTATTGCTGTTCTCCACTGCCACTGCCAGGCAGTCAAGTGGTTGCAGCGTATCCACTGTAAGCTAAAAGAGCAGTATATGCAAGTAAAAATATGAAAATCTTAAACATGCAGGACCCCAAGTTTGGAGTGTATGGGGTGAAGGGAGAGGGGTGTTGCTTGCGGGCCAAATCCTCCAGGATCTCCTAAAAGAAGAACCTCTGTGAAAAACCTTCCTCTCGGGGATGCTCCGTAAATCGTCTCCTGGGGACTCGTAACCTCCGACGAGCTACGGGACAGCTGTGGCAGCAGAAAAATAACTCTTAACGTGCCACGAAGTCTCCTGAAAGATGCTTTCACTGGCATCGCTTGAAGAGAAGACAAAACACAATTATTGACAGTAATTACAGCGATCTCTTAAGAGCAAGCCTCGGCTCTGTCCCGAGCCTGGTGCATCACCCTGTGAATGTGCATCTTGACATTTTCCGGTTCGGGATTCGCAGGGCGTTTTCATTAGCGCTCTGGAAAAAACCCACACCAATCCCGCAAGATCCTCCTCCCTCCCCCCACAGCAGTAATAAACTCCAACGATCGGTGGGTGGAAGAGTACCACGCTAATGACTTTTGCTCAAATTGTTTCCATCTTGATCACATTTTCATAATTAATGCCATCAGCCACAAATCTTTCCGCCCTGGGCATCTGCCGCAGCCAGGCTTCCCGAGCGATGTGGATTCTGCTTGCTAGGGAGGGGAACACTCACAGGTCTATCACTAATGGTCCCCCTTCCAAATGAAACCAACCCGACCCCCACGGAAATATCGAAGGGCCGTAACTACCTCGTCTCACTCGGCGCAGCACTGGGTAGCGAACAGCCCGAAGTCGTTTCGCTGTACTCAGACATCTCTACAATAAAACATAAGCCCATTCTTGTATATTTTAAGTTTGGCTTGTGACCATTTTTGGAAACAAAAAGGGTCCCGTTGATGTGGTCTGATTGTGACAGGGCCTGCGACGTCAGATGTGGTCTACCGGGTCTTTCTGGAAATATTTTTAATTGTGCCCCAGAGCTCCTTGTAGCCCCAAAGTAATAATCAGAGAGCCGTTCGAGTCTGTCACTTCACGTGGTGGAGAGAAGAGGTTCTAGACCATACGTAACTAAATCAAAATTACGGTTGATAAAGATAATCTAATTCTCTCGAAGTATATGATGTTAAATGGAACGCGGTAGGGATCTGTTATTTTCTTGCTAACGGAGTATTTCGAAGGCTTCTCTCAGTTCTGCCATAAACCAAGCGTTTCTCCTGCAAAGCCATTGCCTGAAAGTGAATATTGAGACAGAGGTTTTTATCCTTGTAAGCACGTGAAGCACTCGTACTCTGAACTAATTACCCTCCGAGAAGGAATATATATATATATATATATATGTATGTATTCGGATATGGGCGTCTTAAGATCTTTATGGAGACACAATTTTTATTTAAGTATTACCTAAGCGTAAACATTAAAAAAAAAAAAAAAAAGAAGGACAAAACTTTGAAAACTCCAACTTTAAGCGGTATATAAACTTTACAAACACCCATCATGCAGCGATGGGGCTGTGAATCAGGATGTGCTGCTCCTCCGCGCCCGGTGCTGATTTACGACCGGCCCGTTACTCGAAGGAAGTCACAATTTGTAGAGCAATAAATACCGAGGCGGTGGGTGGAGCCCCCAGCAGGAAAA
>VYZP01071252.1:105562-116265 GCA_013400635.1 Hypocryptadius cinnamomeus
GGGGGGCCCCCCAGAAGAAAAAAAAAAAAAAAAAAAAAATCGCTCTCCTTCTCCAATTAAAAATCCATCCCAGCTCAGCTGCGGAGCGTGGGAAGGTCCCAAAGAAAACAGGCGCGGTGGTGATGAGGTGTTTGTTTGCGAGGTGCTAATGGCGTTTTCCGAGCGGATCTTTCTTCCCTGCTGCAGTCCCCTCACACCTACTGACACCGCGAAGAGCCCCTAAAATCCAATTGATTTCATTCGGCTATATTTTGTTTTCTTTGTGCTGTCCTGGCGGGGTTATTCTGCACCCCGCGAACAATATAATCTTGTTTAAATGACTTTCCAGACCACACAGCATCGCATTACCCTGCTCTACGGGGCAGGCAATGCTGTTTATTGTATTGGACACTGGTAGCTCCCTGAAAGCAGGATGCAGGCAGAGTGGAGGCTCTGGAGAAGAAATTCACAGCTTCTGAAGTTCAGGTTGCTTTTCCAGGTGGGGAAAATAAGATATAGGTAATTTCCAATGAAAGCACACAGAAAGAAACCTCTAAAAGAAATGTTAAACACACAAAAGGCATGAAATAACTTTTCCCTTTATCCACTCATACGAAAAGTTTTTCACTTTTATAGTAACTTTTTTTTGCAGTTTATGAACAAACAATCTGAGGTCTTTAGGATGACACAACTGATTCTACACATAATATGTGAGCTACTGCTGTATTGCCCTTCAGACAGTAAATTAGTTTACAAGTTTTGATCTTCTGTATTTTGGTCAAAACATTATATAATTGAGGTCTATTTTTGTTGTTGTTATTGTTGTTGTTGTTACCATTATTAATATTTCAAGATGCAAGTACCTAAATTCCTTACTCCTACTAAATTCCTACCAAAGTTGGTGAGTTTCTCTGTCTGAGGACCAAGGGATTATTCCTTCATTCAAAGTCCATGGAATTCACTAAGAGCCTTTTCTTTAATGCCAGTGAATTTGGATGAGGCCCAATCTTATTACTAAAAAAATTATTTTCTGTCATGCTCTGATAATCTCTTAATGGTTTACTGAATGAAAATATTCAAAACAATGAATGCAGCAACATTAAAGGAGAAAAAAACCCAATTTTTTACCCTCTATTGCTTACTCCTTTTCAACACAAGACACAAAGGAAACAGTGGAAGAAATGTAACAGAGGAAAATGTGCAATGGTGAGGTTTAGATGACTGTCATGTGGCTTGGACAGATCTGTAGCAGGCTCAAAGCAGGCTACAATAGGGATATTCAGACTCATGCAGAACTGTAAACTGCTGCCATAAAAATAACCAAACACAAAGATAAGGGGTAGTCCAGAAGAGCAGAAAGGGAGTGCAAAAACAATAGAAATGTAATTTGGTGGTGACCTGGAGACCGTGTTAGCATACCTGCTTCACACCTTTGATATCTCAATCCTCACTTAATAGCCTGAAAAACTTAATATCCAGGAAAAACTTTACTCCCTTTTTTTGGTAACATAACACAGCACGTGTTTTTGAAATCAAAGAGTTTCTTCTGATTTACACAGGAGCCTGGTGTACCTGGGAGGAATATCTGGCCCATACCCACGATGAAATTGCACTTTGTGCCTGAAGGACCTGCTGTTCAGATAAATATCCTACTACTTTTAGAATTTATCCCCCCATTGCTTTCACAATCAGAGGCTTGTTACGATCTCACTCAGCCCTGCAAATCTTTGGGAATTGGGTTACCCGAAGATGAAAGACCTCTCTCTTTCTCCAAGCTGTGGCTGGATCAACACTTTGCAAAATCAGATGACAGGCAGAGAGGTCAGGCCTAGGTCTGTGCCCAAGCACCAGGGATAAAACCTGGAAGTGTCTGCCTTGGGAAAATGCCTCATGCATGGACATTTGTCCCTGGCGGAGAGAACACTGGTGCCAGGAATGATCCACTCCACTCTGAAGATCAGCAACTGTTGCATTTAAACTCTTCTGGGAAGATCACTTCAGATCAAGGTTTGCATCATATGCCTGGGGTTTTCCCACAAATCCCATCCATGGTTATATGTTGTCCTCAGGAGGCCACAATGCAAAGTGTCTTAAAGTTCCTCCTATCTCCAGGGATAAGGAATGGGACCAAGGAATCAGGAGAAATACAGGCAAGGAATGTGATTTTCAAATCTAACAAGAGCTGATGTAGAGAACAACAGAAACACAAAGTTAGATGAATTTCAGCAGAATTCCTCTTTTCCCGTGGGGGAAGAGGTGAGGCATTTGTCACAGGAGAATGATCCCAGATGTGTTCCTGCACCACACAAACCAGGATGCCACAGAGTAATGGTGAAAGGGAAAGGTGCAAAGAGGAACAAGCTGAAAGGATATTTCCCTTTTGTACTCCCTGCATTTATCTCTCAGAGCCTGGGTGGGACATAAAATGGAGCAATGAATAACTCCTGGGGGTACAAATATGTGAGTTTATCTCTAGAACCCATATCCCTAAGGCCTCTCTGGTTACTGAGTTTCACACAGTGGCCACCACCTTTCTGTTCCACCTCTGTGGGGCAGGTGGGAGGCACTCAGGACACACCTGGAGAGGCTTGGGATGGAATCAGTTTTATTTTGCTCCCCTCCAGAAGGTCTGCAATCAAGGAGAATGTGGGATCAGGCTCTGGAGCTTAGCCAAGCCAGCAGAAAAGTGGCCTCCACTTGATACAGACCCTTCCCAAAATGGGCATTTAATCTCACAGGGCGATTAAAAACCTCTCTTGCTAGACCTGGAACTCCGTAGAGGAAATAAACTGCTGAGAAAAAAACACATATCACCTGTCTTCATCTTTTTTTCCTATTTTGTGAAAGCAGAAGCCCTACTACTTAAAACCTCAAAACAAGCCAAGCCAACAAGGAGGAATTCATCTGTCTTGTTCTGCCACTGGTTACCTCATGTTAAGATGTGTGGCCTCAGTTCCTTTGGTGCTCTTCTGCAGCACTTAACAATTTTTTTTCATAGCAGTTCCATTAATTAGGGTACTAATCAACTGATTAATACCATGTTCTAGATATCCTGTACCTAAGGCAGTGCATCTAAGAAAGTATGGGGTAGATAAGACAATTTGGGTCTCTTGTTTCAACCCAATTTGGCTGCCTGGGCTGCTAGAACTGAAGGTATATTTTTCACCTGTAACATAAAGAGAGAGTTTCAATAATTGAATAGTGTGTTATCTCCGTGCACTTTCTAATCTGAGACAGTCTTCTACAATTTCTCCTGTCCTCAGAAAAATATCATAGAAGTGGTGACCCAAATTAGCAAAATTATCCAAAATAAATAAAACATTCCTGGAATACCTCAGAAGGAAGGTGCAGATGCAAGTTGTGAGAGGTGGCAACACAGAAATGGACTGAGGGCTGCCCATCACAAAGCTGGTGCTGCAAAGTCACAGTGGAAGGGCTCTACCCAGCGCCTCTCTACTTGCAACCTCTGGTTTAAATTAGTGATTTTTAGCCCCAACAGAATATTTTCCCACTGAACAGGGCTTTTTGGAGGCAAAGGGACGTGGTGTGATGATCGATAAAAGAGGTCAGAGCGTTTTCTTCCCTGGAGGTTGCAGTGCACAGCGGCAGCGCTGCTGAGTGCTGTGACTCAGATACCTGTGTTCAGATCCCACCTTCCAGGTGAAGCCCAGGTGTGCACACAAGGGTCAGCTCTGGGGAATCTTTGTACTGCCAGCATCCTACATGTGCTGGAAGCCATCACTGAATTTGCAATGGATGTTTTTCCCAGTACTTCATTTGCAGCAATCTCTCTTTCCTTGCAATTGAGTAACATAAGCTCATACATTCAGGTCAGCAAAACTAGGATCTAATGACCAATATAATTTTTTATGTCTCTAAACCTCATTGCCAAATCTGAATTGTCTTCACTGTTTTCTTTCAGGTGTTTTTCTCTCCTGAAAATAAATAAAAATATAAAATCAGCTTTCTCTCTTCTAGCTGGAATGGCTGACTGGTAAGTAAAGTTGATTTTTTTCTGAAAGAAAAAAACAAATCAGAGACTCCCAGATTAGATGAGTTGCATCCTATAGATGTGGAATCTTAGAGATCTTTACTAAGACCTTTTATTTGGCAGGTATGTACAGAGCAGAGTTTTCCGTGGCTCACTTAAAAAGAATTGATGCATCTGTGAGAATCCACTCTTTAGCAAAGTTACAGGAGGCAGAGTCAGCACTTATTTGTGTTCTTTTGTGTCTTTACGTTTGAGCACTGCTTTCTCCAAAGGGTGTTTGTTGCCATGAATCTCTCCTTGGTAATCTAGTCATTTGGCCTTAATAGATCACCTCAAAAAATTAAAAAGCAAAAAAAGGAAAACAGGGTCTGTGGAAACTTTCAGGTTTATTTTCTTTTCTGAAATCATTGTCCTCTGATTTTAACACCTAACCACTAAACCCACTGACTGCCTGCACAGACCAGATGAGGTTCCTATCCTAGGAACATTTTTCCCTCCTGACCCATTCTGATATTTTATTGTATGAAAAAGGGTAAATTGGAATGTGAAGAAGTCAGATCAGTCACTTGAGGTCCAGGGCTCCATCACCTGTTTGTGTCAGGAGCACCTTGTCCATTCGTTTATAAACAATGATCCTGGGGTTGTGCTCCAGCTACATCTGAGTGCAACATTGCTCCTTAAAAACTGACACCTGTATCAGACCTCAGTAGTGAATCTTGGACTATTTTTCTGAGATATTTCTTTGGATAATTTTGGTTCACAGGGCTCCTCTGAGATAAATCAGAGAAATTATTGTCAGACAAACATCTGGACTGAAAGAGAACAGTGGGTTTTATAATCACCCAAATTTTATTGAAGGAGAATGCAAACAGTTATAAAGAATTATTCGCTTTTGTCTGAAATTTTGAGGTTTCAAATGTATAATTTTTTTTGAGGTCACTCATTAAAATCTGTTCTTTGCCCAGAAAGGACACCCACCTCTGAGCAGACACACAAACACAGACACACACTCAGGCACACCTGCAGCCTCTACCCGTGTGTAATGCCTGAACTTGCAAACTCTTTGTCATGGGAGTAATCTTTATTCACGTGAGCAACCCCACCAGACTATTCATGCAATGGAGAATTACTCACATGAGTAAAACTTTTGCAGAATCAGGTCCTGAATCTAACAACAGCATTTTAATTACAGACAATCCCTGAGCAATGTGTACAAAAGAGTTTTTTTCCTGGACGATAACAAAGGTTATTAGCCTGTTCTTTTTCCCCCTTCTTGCTCTTTGGTTTGAAAGGAGGCACCAATAATCCAAACCAAATAAAACTGACCTTTGAACCTTTTTTGCTGTACTTTTTCTCATGCCATGATTTCTTTAGTCTGTTAGTGATCTGAAGGCTCGTTCTGGGCTGCAGCCACTTTCCCAGACAGGACTGCCTTTCGTCCCCTGACAAATCACTGCTGAGCCCCTTTTGTCCTGTGCCACTTTGATCTCACCTGCCTGTCAGGCAGAAAAGAACTCCCGTACTGTCAGAATGCATTGCAAACAAATTGGCAACCATTTCATTCCTGTGCACCATTTTCAGCAGAGATCAAGATAGAGAATTTTTAACCCTTTTCTTGACCTGCAGAACTGGGAGGGAATGCTTGGTTATGGCGGATTGATAACATAATTTATCAAGGAATGGAAGGATTAATAAAAACGGGGAAAAAAGCCCCCAAATCTCTCTAGGTCAGAAATGCATGGCATATTGTCTCTCAGGTACAAAGGAGTTACTGCACAGTGGGCAGTGCTATGCTCAGATACAAGCTTTGTAGAAGATCGATTCCCTTTAATTGGACAGCTGCTTAGGCATAAACTAAAGAAACATAATAGGTATTCTACAATGTGAATGAAATTAATCCTATTGTAAATAACCACTGGAGTATTTAAAGGGATATCTGAATCCTTTCCAATACCCAAACTTATCCATAGGTGAGTTTCTTTCCCAGTTTAATCTCAGTAAATTTTAATGTTTAATTTTTATTTTAAATTCTACAGTTCTTCATCAGATAAAGTTTAGAAAAGACATTGTGTAGCAATTGGCAATGACTCTATACATTTCACTCTGTGATATTGGAGGAATCCAGTCCTTGAGCCCCTTGAGTCCTTGAGATTTGCAGGCCCATAGGTGTATACCAGCTGTTTACCATTTATCTTCCCCCACATGCCAGCCTCCTTCCACAGCAGCAGCCCTGCTTACCCAAAGGCAGCTTTTTATCAAAATACTTCTGCACCTTTATTTTAGCCCAGTAGTACATGTTGTACTCAGAGAAAGGAAATTTAACACATCCCTCTCTTCTATTTAAAATGATTGAAAGAAGAAGTATAAACTTTTGGAGAAAGCAAAGCCACACCAGTGACGAAAAGGAGAAAGAGCATTCAAACCTGTTATCAAACATACATATGAATGAAACAGTGGCATGCTGCACAAAAACTATTTAAATTACATTTTATAGCTGAAGGTTCAATGTTTCTATTTTCCTGCCACACTTACCTGATACAAACAGTAGTGATTATTTTATTGTTATCAATATATCCCCACATATTTGTTTGGTTTAGAGTGTGTAAATTTTTCTTTCAAGTGTTACTCTGCTTTCTCCACAGGGAGAGAATCCTTTATTTGGCAGAAAAAAATCCTCTGAAATTAAAAGGAAAGAAGCTGTTTAAGAACTGGTTATAAATGTTAAAAGAAAACTATTACCAAATCTCAGTTTTGTTTCATTGTTCTGATGTCCTGATAATGTTTAAATATACGTGAGATAAAAATGATGCTAAAATATAAAAATGTTGTTAAAATAGATGAATGCTGTTAAAATATAAAAATGCTGTTGCTTCTTGACAGTGAAGATTGGATTTTTTTTAATTGAAAATTGACCTAAGTACAGCTTCATGTTCTGAAATCCCAGTCCCCAAAGCATGAGAGCAGAATCTCAGTATCAGCTAAATTTTGCTGGATGGGAAGAAATTGTTGGCTTGTTTACACGTTTCATGGAATGATGGAATCATTAAGTAGTTTGGGTTGGAAGGGACATTAAAGTTCAACCAGTTCCATTCCCCTTCACACAGACAGGGACACCTTCCACTAAACCAGATCTTCATCCAGGCTGGCCTTGAACAATCCCAGGGGTGGAACATTCCCAGGAGAATGTCCTTCAGTTTCCTTCAATACATGAAGAAGGCCAGTCATGGTGGAGGGGTTGAACCACCTCTTGTGACCATACCCTTGGAAAATGGACAGGCTTCTGTATTTTCACCTCTCATTCCCAAACAGGGTCAGGATCTTTTCAAAA
Organism: Hypocryptadius cinnamomeus; assembly: GCA_013400635.1. Lineage (NCBI taxonomy): Eukaryota > Metazoa > Chordata > Aves > Passeriformes > Zosteropidae > Hypocryptadius > Hypocryptadius cinnamomeus. The sequence goes on from VYZP01071252.1 coordinate 112,861, forward strand.
GGATTCCTTCCTATCCCAGCTTGCAGGGCTTCTTCAAGGACATTTCATGACCACCTTTTTGTGGTGATGCCCTGTGTCTCCTGCGCTCAGCCTTCAAGAAAAATCTTTGAGAATCCTCTTCAACTTGTGCAAAGCATAATTTTGTCCCACCAGCTGTTCAGCAATTAATCCTAAATTGCATAGTTTCTAACAGGGAATTCTCTGTAATGGAACTCAGTAAGTTTGGAGTAGGGTCATTTTTCATGGAATTTCATGGGGATCCTGGTTGTGGCTAGGCCAGATCATCTAAGCCAGCTCTGAGAAGAGCTAATAAATATGTGGTACATGTGGTGATGCTGCTGCTGCTGCTGTTAACCCAAGCTGAACTGCACTGCTGCAGGTACATTTATAGGGGAGATGGTAACCAAAATTCTGTAAAGACAACAATCTATACAACAATTTGGAATAAAAATTCCAAGGAGATGTTGCCAAAAGATGCCAGGGAGAAGCTCCCTCACCATAATGTTCTCCAGATATCTTTACGGCTACCACTGACCTTTCTGTTTCAGTATAAATTAGACTCTTTCTTAGAGCATTTCTTTGTTTTTATGAAGGGAAAATGCAGCTTGTGTTCGACCCAACTTGTGCAAAAGTCAGCTCCAAGTTACCTTTCCTATCAATGGTTTTGGCTGACATTCTCCCCCATGTAACTCTACACACAGCTTTCAAACTAGGTTTGAAAACCTTTCCCCTGCCTTTTTTTTTAACCTGTTCCCATTAACTATTTAAGGTGCACTCACTTTTTCTTCTTCTTCTTTTTTTTTTTTTTGAGCCTGATTATTTATAATTAGTATTTTCTGCCCACACACAATTGTGCTCTAAACTCTTTCACATTGGGTTAATTCCCTGACTTTAAAATCTATTCATTGACATCCAGAAGAAAAAAAAGTAAACATGTCTTTAAAGGATGGCATGAATGGTTGAATCAAGATTAGGTCCCCCCTCTGTTAGTCCCTCATTTTCAGGGAAGCCTGCAGTCTTCAAAAATCAATTGTCTTCAAAGCTCCAAAAAGCAAAGGAATGAGCAGGGGTCAGACTCAAGAGCATCCCTTGTGCACCGAAGTTAACATTACCTAAGTACTTTAAACGATCACTAATTAGTGCTTTCAACCACCACAGGGCTGAAATATCTTATTTGGCAACAAACAATTGTGTCAGGCAGACCGGAGCAGCTCTCTAGCAGAGGCAGCAGAGCCAGTCTTCTGTCACAGCCTGTGACCAGAGAGAGCTCCTGGAGGAGCCGTCGTGGTCCCCTCTGCCATTGCTCCCGGCTGAGGTGGCCACAGGGCTCCTGCCTGAACATGCAACTGCATTTCCCTGTTGCATTCCATGCTTAATACAGGCGTGTTTGCCTTCCACCAGGAGCATGAATGCCCTTTCTGTAGGTATTTAGGAATCTGGCAGTGAAAAAAAAGCATCAGTGCTGAGTGTTTCAGAGGCAACTTGGAGAAATCCCTGGAGTGTTCTTAAAAATAACAGCAAAACAATCAGTGAATTTTTATTTCCTAGCTGAGTTGAATTCAGTAAAGCTCAAGTTTACTACCCACAGTTGCATTTAAATGGGACAGGAGTATCTAAAGGAGCACAAAATTATTATTAAGTACTGCTGGATGCTTGAGTTTCAAATCAACAGCCCTAAATATTTTCTATTAGACACACACAAAGTGATCCTCAGGTGCACAGGTAAGGATTTGACATGTAATCATTTTGTAAGAGTTCATTTACAGATACCAAGTATCAAATTCTCGATGGAGGATCATAAATAACTTGCAAAATGAATGCAGTGAAATGTGGGAATAATGGGTGCATACAAAGACAGGGATCCACCATAGCAAACTGGCATTTGAGTACCATTTATGAAAGTGGTGCTTCACAACAACTTTGCTTTTTCAAAAACAGCAAACATTTACAGTTTATTCATTACTGTAAAGTAAGATGAGGATACTTAGCAGGAAGTCAGTGGAGATTTCAAGAGTTGGGAAAAGCTTTGACTTGGATCTTTGTCTGGAGTTTGCTGTGTTGCACAAATTACATTTTCTTTTCTGGCAGCTATCACGGAATCAATTAGGAACCACAGAATCAATCAGATTGGAAAAGACCTCTGAGATCATGGACTCCAACCTTTCACTGATCCCCACCTTGTCAACCAGACCATAAGCCACATCCAGTCCTTCCTTGGACTTCCTTGGACACCTCCCTCACATTCATGCGTTGAACCACGAAAAAAAACTTCTGTGATCATTAAAAAGCAATCATCAGGAAAAAAAGTGGGACTGTTTCTGTTATAAAGAAGAGTAAAATCCTCTTTGTCCACCAGAAGACAGTGTCTGAATTTACAAATTTAAAAAATAATTGGGATGTTTTGAGGTTTTTTATTAAAAATAAATTTAGTGAAGACAAATTTGTTTTGAAGATGGAAACTCTGGATTCTTCATATCAACAACAACAACAAAAATCCATGGAAAAAAATCTGCATAATACCAGCAAAAATCTTCAAAGTTCTACTGTGGCTTCTTCATCTTTTCTTGACTCTGCCTTAATTTCACTTCTTGTGTTTTACAGCACACTTTAGTGGAGGAGCTTCATTGTTATGTCTCAAAGACAAATAAACAAAATAAACAACTTTCTAATTGATCTTGTCTGTCAGGAGCTTGTTTCAGATTCTAATACTTAAACTGCAGCCACCAGAATGCTAATTTCTGGCATGTCCAGCACTGATTTTATTGAGAAAAACAGCTTCAAAGATGCTGCCAGTCCATCCTAGAGAGAGTAAATAAGTCCTGTCAGAATGACAATTTACAACAGAAAATAAATTCTAAAGAAATGTCAACTCTAAGGTAAATATAAATTTTGCTATCAAACTTTGGATTTCTCAGATTTGATGATATTGCCCAACCTTGGGATTTTCAAATGAAGGAATAATTTAGAAAATTTTTTTTCTGGGGATTGTGTTTTAGCGCACCATTTTCACAGATGAATGGTGGCAGCGATGCCTCGTGAAGGCTGACCTAGAAGAGAGGCTAGGAGGAGTTAAAGAATAAAGTAGGGATTCATTAGAAGGCCTCAATGGATCCACCTTGGGCAGTACAAGAGCCCAGCCAGGGCTACACCCAAGATGAACTCAAAATGGACACAAAATGGATGATCAGTCATGAGGTCTCTCACTTTTATAAGTTCTGGTCGATTTGCATTTTGGAGTTAATTGTCCAATTACAGCTTCAGCTTATGCAGTCCCATCCTTCTTGTTTTTCTCTCTTCAGTCCACGGTGTTTGTGCTCTTGGGCCTGAGATTTGGATCATTTGTCCTTGGTCCCCAGCTGGAGAAAGAATTTTTATGTCTCCCTACTCTGTGCAGAGAGTTCACCA
>VYZP01071260.1:2611-52958 GCA_013400635.1 Hypocryptadius cinnamomeus
TGTTTTTAATTAAATACTTGCACACTTAGAATATGAGCACAAACAAATCAGTAAAAAGACATATTTTAAACCCCAATTGTTCAATGACAAACTTAATCAGCAATCATTCTTTTTTAATTATTTCTTTGCATTTTCCATGCAGTGTGCTGCAACTAGCATCTAAATATTTTCTTTGCCTTGGTGCAGTGAAACATCTTGAATGCTCAAACTGTATTTTTATGAGTGCCGAGGGACCCTAAATTTTAGTGGTCTATTAAATGCCAGCAATTTCATGCTGCCTTGCATAAAACAGCATTCACATATTAGAGCACTGCGAGTGCATAGCTGCATTATGCTTCTCCCACACAACTCAAATATGAGTTGTGTATTTCATTAAAAAACATATATATTTCTTTCAAAACACATATACTTTTTCAATTAATACGTTTAAAGTTCCATTTCATTGTTGTGCGTTACACTATCCACAAGGAAAGTGAGTGCACTCAAGCAGGGATTACAAAATTCATCAATATAGACAGCATTCCTTTTATTTGAATTCAGTGTTTTATTTAGAGATGTAAGTTGCAAATGCATAACTCTATGACACCTGGCAAGAAAGTACGAACAAAATATTCTCCAAACAACCTGCACTGAACTTATTTAGTACACATTACTCTGAAGAATGTGTTTCTACAAGTCCTGCTGCCACCCAACCTTTCAGTGTTAGTTTTTATTCTCTTACCTGGCAATAATATCCTTTTCAAGAAGAAGTCCAGTCCTAAGGTTTGTTTGTACTGTTTTCCAAACGTTTCTTGAGCAAAACGTGTAGCTAAGGATGTCTAAAACAGAACAGTACCAAATTAAGTTGTCATTTTTAACAGTAACAAACTTTATGTTAACCCAGAAGTATGAAATACAGTTAAGCACTTTTTAAATCAATGAATGCTAACAGTGTTCATGGATTTGGATTGACAAGCACTCCAGTCAGTTTCAACATAATAACAGGAGGTGGCAAAGGCTACTAATTTATGCAAAAAGAAGCAAGGTGCATATTTGCATTGATTTCAAAAATACTCTAACAGTCCTATCACAAAATATTGTGCAGATTTGAAGGAGGTATCATTGGTATGCTCAAACTGACACAAATCAAGGTGATACCATCTGTACCTGAAGATGTTAGTATTTTTAAAAAGCATTCCTTTCCAAAACAAGGGTCCTCCCCTGGTAAGGAACACCAGGACTAACTTTCTGGGAGAGAATAGAGATCTGCACAGTGCAGAATCCCACAGAGGGCTCCTAAGTGTGGCAAGATTTCTGCCACTGTACATCAGCTTCAGGATCAGGGATTACAGGAACTCTAAAATGGGAAGAGTCCTTTCTTGCACACAGAAAAAGAAGTTAAACTCATATTAAGAATTCACATTCATAGAATCATTCCTTTCAGCACAAATTTGAAAATTTATTTCTTCAGTTGGTATTCTGTGGATTTATGAAAGCAAGCCAATACACTGTCGACCTAATAATAAGCTTTTACTATATACAGCTGAAAGGATACACAACTAACCTAGGCAAACTACTGAAGCAAGTCACATTCTATCAGTAGCAATTTAGTGTCTCCATTCAAGACAAAAAAAAAGAGGTGGAGGTAGAAAGGGAAAGAAATAAAGAAGGCCCACAAAAGAAAAAGTAAAGGACAAAATAGTGGTACAATCATAAATAATTCAAAAGTTTTTATTGTGAAAAAATAATTCTAAATATTAAAAAATATAAAATACAACCAACATCAAATTAGTGTACACTTAAAAATCTCTTGTTGACATGACATTTGTAAACAAAAATACAAATTAACTACAGAAAAAAATAATCAAAATATTTCTTTACCTATATAGAGAAGAAAAAATACTAGGAGGCTCACAAAACCCTTACACTGTCTAAGAAAACTTAAAAGAGGCCAGAAGAGTTTTTCCTTGCCAGTTTTCCATTCACCAAGCCATGAAGAGATAAGTCACACCAATTGTTATCAGAAATTGCTGTTAAGAGCAAATTTAATCAAAAATGCAATAGCAAAATAATGCCAATAGTTCTGAAATATGAGAATAGGCAAGGTCCATGAATAGAAGGTTATAACAAAGATCTAAATTAGGCTAATGGCAAATGTACACAGAAAAAAAAACCCTTTTTTTGCATTAAAGCATGATCACCAGAGCTCCAGCATTAACACTCTAGTATGAATGGGCAAATATTTATTCAACTATTAGATTTCCTATTAAGTAAATAAAACAAGATTTATTGTTTTCATGTTTCTATATCATATTTATATTCCTATCACTGGCATATATATAATGAATGATATTTTCATATCAGAAGATATGTTTAGGAAACAATTCAATAAGTCAGTGTTAGCCTATGGCAACATTTTCATTTACTTCACTGAACTCAAGCCCCAAAAGGATTAAAAATTTTTTAAAAAGGGGGAAAAAAGCAAGCAAACTAGAAATAGCATGAGTACACTTATATATTTATATCCCTGTGGAAAAGGGGAAGACCACAGAGGATGTATTGTGAGAAGATTCTTCTGCCTTCAGTTATGTGACAGTAATACTAACAACACACAGAAAATAAAATTCAATACAGTTTCAGACTACAGTATTGAAAGAGTCAGTAGAACTGATTCATTTAATCCCAACAGTTAGCACATCAAGATTACAATGACATCTTTAATTTGTCATGACCTTAAAGAGGTAGATGAGAATAAGACAACTGCAGGAATACACCATCTATTCTTCTTGAAATTTTCCTTTTTGAAAAAGTAACTAGTGCCTAGAGTACAGATTCAAGTATCATCTATCTATATCATAGTATTCTATATTCTCCAACACACTAATTTAGATCCTCCTTAAATAACTAACCACTCCCTTCTTGTTTTAAAGGCTCAGTAAATATTAGCTTATCATTCTGTGACACTCAATATTCCTTGAGGACTTCTAGGGCTGTTAGTAAAAAGAAACAACACACATTCAATTAACAGCCAACCTATAAGAGCAGCAAGTAATCAACAGCATGGCAAAGTCCTCTTGAACAGTTTTTCTCCACTGTGCTCTTGAATGTAAAGGAATTTATAGCACAAAACCATTGACTAACTCCTTCTTAAATTTTTCCTAATAAATGCTAGAGCTCAAGGAAGGTGTTAGATTACCAGTCTAGGGTCCTCTATTTATTCACAAAACAAGCATTTACCCACAAAATACCAAGAGCAACAGTTCAAACTTCTTTACAACAATAAACAAAGAAGTTATGTCAATGCATATTCAAGTGCCTCTACAATGCAAATACTCCCTTCAAATCCCAGAAGTGTTCGCTGCCATGCTTGCCAGAAAAGATTTTGCTCAACAGTTTTACCTGAGGATATGCTGAATACAATCTATATAAGAATTAATGGAAGTTAAATAATGGTTCAGTAGAACTGTAGTTGTAAAAATAAATAAGTAATCAGTGACCATTTTTTAGAAAGATTGCATTCCATACAATTCCACCCCTTAATGTCAGGGTCAGGGAACAGTACGATAGCATGAAGGCCTTTGTTCCTTTGCAGCTCTATTACGACAAACAGGCCACCAGCTTGCATAGCAGAATCTCCAGCAAAAATTCCATCAGTTTGGAAGGTTCACACACCTGCTTTAAATACTTCAAAGTGAATGTCAACATCCTATTTTAAATATCAATACTCTATTGAAGGGTGGGGTTAAAAAAACCCTGTTAAAAACATGGAAATGTCTTTGGGCTCTAATGTACAGCAATGAAGATAGCAAAAAAAAAAAAATACAGTATTGCAAGTTCAAAACACACTGGGATATTTGGGAAGGTTTTTTTGAAAGAAGCAAAGATGGAATTTAACCTTACATAAAAGGCATGACAGTTCCTTGCTTCTATTTTTCAACGTCAACAATTTAGTATAAACTGAATTTGACATGCAATTCCTGAAGACCTACATAATGAATAAAGAGGGGAAAAAAAAGCAAAGAATATCTATGAAATAAACTAAAAAGCAATTAAATTGAAAGCCAAACAGAACAAGCAATGATAGCCAGGTCTGAGAATGACTACTCATCAGGGTAACCAGAAACTCGTAGGGAAAATCCCACCAATGACAACTCTTTGAGTAAAGTCCTATAGAATTAAGTTTTGAGAAAGCAGTGCCAAAGTGTAGTATCAGAGTTGTAAGAAAGAAAACTGAGCCCAAAATTCAATTAGGTGCACACTTCTGAAGCCATGGATTTCCATTCACACACAAACTTTAGCCACAAATTGAAAATCTACTTTCCAAAAACCACATGCATCTATCATTTCTCTCACTCCATTCTAGAACATCAATGCCATTATCCAAGCACAGCTACACTCATCCCTCAGTCATGTCCTATCTTATTGGCAAGAATTTTAGAATAAACAAAACTAAAACAAACACTAGGCTAAATAACTAAATGCTTTAACTACCATAAAAGCACATAACTGTCCAAGCTAATGTTCTTCCACCCCAGTGCTAACTACTGATGCAACTTTCTTCACTGAAAAAGAGAAAATTATCATAACTTCTTAACATTTGATGTAGATCTATTTGATGCAGCTGGGCCAATCTACACAGCACACTTCATTCAGGTTTCCATTTGCAAGACTCAACAGTGACAACAATATTTTTGTCACCATCTATGAAGTTTTTGAGCCCAAGTGTAACAGGACAATTCAGAATTGGCACAATGCTTAAAAATCTGCTATGCTAAAAAATCCTAAAGTAAGCAGGACACTAATTTTTATGCCAGCCTATGTTTTAGTTCCTGCAACTCCCATACCAGCTTGAGCATTCATTATTCCATTTTCATCATCCATTGTTACCAGAAGGAAAAGGTAGGACATTTCTGCTACCATACTCTAGTTCCAGCTACAACAGATAGCAAATAAACAGAAGCTCAGCACACCTATTTTTCAGGACCTCCCTTCCCATTAAGAGCTCTGAGATTTACTTCCAGAGGTCCAAAACCTCTTTCAACATTACCAAATCATAATATTCTATCTCAAATCAGCATCCTTGTATATTTCACTATTAAACCAATCTATGCAGAAAAAGAGTAGAAATATCTGGATCATAACATCATTTTTTTTCAACCCACACTAGTAATGTTAGTTTATTTTAATGGAAAGTAATTTTGGCCCAGGAAGAGTGGGTTGATTCAAAACCTAGACACGTAAGGCTGCTGTGTGTATATATGTCCTTCCTACATTCAAAATCAAAGAGCCAACTGCTATTAATAATTGCTGGATTTTTTCATCTTACATTGTCCCCACTTCTGACTGCTTTTTAGATTGTTTTTCTAGTTTGTCTAGTTCATTAAAATCATCCTCTATTATCTTCTGACTAATCTGTCTTGCTTTCCTCAGTTTTGCTTTTCCACAGTTCACTATTACCTTACCATCTCTATTTTACCCTAGGAGTTTTACAGATTCTACTCTGTCTCACTTCTCTTATGCCTTCTTCCACTTTTACTCTTCTCTACTTGTGTTTGCTCCAGCAGTGCTTATTGCTATCCTTAAAATTCTAAGTATCCAATTATCAATTCAACCACCTCAAAACAAATTAATAGAAGCACACCATTGCCTCCCTTGCCTCATGGACAAAGCAATTCCTAGCGAGTGTAAGTACAAACATTACCTTTATCTTGAACTGACACTAATTTGTTTTTAAGCTGCTACCAATCCTTGCACAGAACCTGAGTCACATTGCTTCTAAGCAATGAGTGAGGAAAACAGTAAGTTTCCACCTGACCCACAAAAACAATTTTTGTTGTTGTTGTTGTTTTGGAAAAGAGGGGGCAAAAGAGGCAAAAACACCTCACACCAAACACAAGATACAGTATTTCAGATATATCCCATCATTTTCTACACACTCCTGTCTCATGGTCCCAGAGTGACAGGAAGAGAAAAACCAACACCTTGCACAGTAAAAGAGAGATAAGTATGCATGTGTGTAAAGACCAGCTGTGAACCAGATGTGAGAGCCAGGCAATTTAGAGTTGAAAACACAGACATACACAGGTTTCAACAAGTAAGCGGAACGAGCAGACAACAAAAGAGAGGAACCTCAACAATTTAGTCTTCTGAGGTAAAAAATAGTAGTAGGTACATTTTATCCTTCCATTCCATTACCCAATTGCTTCTTTATTTTCACAAGACCTTACAATAAATCTGTGAGTGCTGTCAGGCCATTGGGATGGTGGGAAGGAGCCTCTATTACAGCATCATCTAGGGGGGACGGGAGGAAAAGCAGCCCACCAGAGTATTGCTGCTGCTCGTGCCCAAGAACCTGCCATGGAAGCATGAGATTCCCAGAGTCAGCAGGAGATGCAGTGAGTGGCAGCTCCTGTGAGAGAGGTAGGAAGCAACAGGAATATACATCAAAACTCAAGAATGCTTGAAAATCCATGCTTGGCGAGAGGTCTTGCCACAAGCTGCTCAACAGCAGTAGTGAAAGGATTCTTCAGTTTGAATGGAAAACTCCTGGGAAATGCTACCCGTGAAGCAGCACTTCAGCTGTCAATGCTGTGCATTTATTATGCTCTCATCACACAGCTGGTTGGAATTGCCCATCTACTGACTCAGATGAACACAATACCACTTCAGACTGGGTTTAGAATCACTAGAGACAAAAAAAATGTTTTGTTTCTTTACAGAGCTCTGAATAAGTAAGTGAGCAAAACCACATGTACTTTCACTTAGAGCTTAGTTCTATTAATGTAAGGCAGTTCATTCAAACCAGCTCTATGAACATTTCCACTTTTCATATGAACTGTGAAGCAAGCAGAATTTCTTCTCCTTGTAGTTTCAAAAGTTAACGACAGAGGAAAGAACTGTATACTTCAATCATACAATAAATTTACTATTTCCAGGTGTATCTCACAAAATTATTCAGGCTACATATGACAATAGATATGTTCAAGTGCATAGTTAAGATCAGTGACTATTTTAAATGGTTAAGAAAGCAGCCTTTCTTTTGCCTTCTTTCGTCTCTCCTTGTCAAAATTTCTCTTTTACAAAGAGAAATTTCTTGGATTATTGTTTGATTGTTTTGATTATTGTTGATAAATAAACTTTAATAAACAGGATTTCATTATGGTGATTACAGATAGGGGAAAAAAAAATCCAAAACCATAGAAGTTACAAACGAAAACTACAAAGACATAGCAGTGCCTTTCCAAACTCGGGAACAGTAACTCCACTAGAGCAAACTGTTCTACCCAGCTCGGGAGGTTGCTAGCTCTGTATCCGAAACGAAGGGCGCCTGCAGACCCAGCTAAGCGACCTTCCCTGCTCGTCCCTTTGGAGGGGAGCAGCGAACCCAGCCCGGCCCGACCCCGGCGCTCCACGCCCGGGGCACTGCAGCCACCGAGAATGGCTTTGGGCTGTTCCAGCGGCTCCAGCCGAGCAACTCCTGCCTCCAGGGCGCGACCGGCAGCGCACGGGGATCACTGGGGAACTCCGTCAGCACAACACGAATTACGTTATTCGCCGCTCCTTTGCTTACGGCTCAAGAAAATTGGATTACAGTCGTGTACGTCTTTTTGTTGGCGATACCTCCTCGGGTGCGGAAGCCCCGTCAGAGGGTTCGGCTGCCGGGCACGGCGCGGATACCGGCGGGAAGAGCCCGCGTTCCCCGTGCAGGGCCTGGAGCCGAGCGGGAGCAGCCAGCCAGGTATCGCGACAGCGGCTTCGCGACAGACTGGATGTCGCCGCGGGCTGCTCCCTCCTCAGCAGCAGAGCCAGAGGCAGCGTGAGGGGGAAGGCCGCGAAGGGACTCAGGACACCGAAGCGAGGGAGAAGAGCTGCCGGCGGGGCCGGCACTGACCTTGCCAGTGGTGCCGTCCCCCAGCACCACCAGCTTGAGCTGGCGGTCCGGACTCTCCTCCTCCTCCGAGTCCGACATGATCTCTACGGCCCCGGCGAGAAAGAAGAGGCTGAGAGCAGCCGGGAGGAGCCGGGTGCAGGAGCGAGGACGGGACAGGAAGAAGAGCGAGCGCCGCGCTCACGAAGCCGGCAGCAACGGTGCAGCTACCACCGCCATCTTCCTTCGGCGCGCCCCCCGTCGCTATGGTCCACGCGGGGCGAAACCAACGACAGCGCTGAGGGAAGGGGGGAAACGGTAAATTGAGGGCGGGATCTACAGCAACAAGTCCAGCTGCTGCTTCGGGACACACCCACTTCTTCCCCCACAGGGTCGGGAGATGGTTCAGCCCGGCTGTCGGCCGCACGCCGCGGTGGCTCGGGCCCCGCAGTGACGCCCTGCGCGGTAACCTAGCAACGGGGGCGGGGCGGGGGCGGGGCCATGGCCCGGCCGACCCGCTGAGGGGTGGGGTCGCCCCGTGTGGGGCTGACCGGGGAGGCGGCGGGGGTTTGGTATGGCGACTGCATATGGCAACTAAATAAATAGCTATGGCAGGCAAATCATAGAGTCACTGCATGGCTTGCGTTGGAAAGGACCTTAAACATCATCTCATTCCAACACCCCTGCCATGGGCAGGGTCAGCTTTCTCTAGGCCTGGTTGCTCAGAGCCCCGTCCAGCCTGGCCTTGAACACTTCTGGGGATGGGGCAGCCACAGCTTCTCCGGGCAACCTGTGCCAGTGCCTCACCGCCCTCACAGTAAAGAATTGCTTCTTGATATCTAATCTAACCCTGCACTCTTTCAGTTTAAAGCTGCCCCTGCCCCGTTCTATCCCTGCATGCAGGTGTATGAAGTCCCTTTCTGGCTCTCATCCCCCTTTTACAGGGATACACAAAGGCCTGTACAGTCAGGTCACTCTGGAGCCTTCTTTTCTGCAGACTGAACAACACTGGGACTCCACCACTTTCTTACACAGTCTCAGACCTTTTCTATCCATATAAGCAATCAGTAAGAAAACTTGTCAAGGTAGCCCTCGCTGAATTTTAGGCCATTACTTTATTACATATAAAATACATTATAAAGCCAGGGAGAACAGGCTGTAACCTCCTCTTTTGCATCAGCCTTCCCTGAGTTTGAAAACTGCCAGCGTCCCTTCAGCCTGTCATCTTTCCCGTAGACTAAACAACTCCTCTTCAGTCAGTCTTTCCCTCAGTTGTCTTTTCTAGATTCTGATTATTCTTGCTTTCCTTTGGCCCCTCTCCACTTTCTTGCAGTACTGTGCCAAAAACTGGATACAGTACTTCTGTTCAGGCCCTGGGAATACTGAGCAGAGTGGAAGTATTACTTCATGTGTCTTGCATACGAGACTTCTGTTTATACATCCCAGTATGATGTTTGTTTTCTTGACAGTATGACATTGCTGACTCATATGAATCCTGATTTACTAAAAGAGCCTCGGGATGCTCTCCTGTTATTGGCATTTCATACATGTTGAAGCTTTATTTCTGTTTGACTGTAGTGCTTTCAGCTTTTCCCCATTGAATTTAATCCTGTTTCAGGCTACTTGCAACATTTGTCTATAAAATTTTATTTATAATGTTGTCCTCCAAAATGCATGCCAACCATCCCAACTTGCTTATATCTGAAAGTCTAAGAACCACACTCTCTATTCAAAAGTCATTAATAATGCTATCCAATAGTACCAACTTTCTTCAAGCCTCTATTTTACATATTTTTGCAGTATGAGTGACAACAATTCTTTGGGCATTGTTTTTATGACAGTTTGAACAGAGACATCTGGAACTCTTTAAAGTATAGATGTATTTTAATGGATTCAATAACAAACTAAGAATTTTTAGAACAACTTTGTATAATGTCTGAATAGCAATCATACCTGTTTCAGTCTCTTTCAGGTTTTGTTTATGAAATGTATGTCTGAAATTTCCAATATTACAAGTACACTGCTTTACTCAATCCTCAGCTGGATGAAGAAGGTTCCGTTCTTATCATGTATTCGCATAATTGAGGCTAAATGCTTTTCCAATGGCATTCTGGAAAAAAAAAAAAAAAAAGGATAGGGGGAAGATACACCATAAAGTACATTAAATTCCAGTGGAAAACAAGACACACACCTTTGTCACTGCATACTTTGAATCAAATTTAATGTGTTCCTCATTATTTTCCACTTCAGATAATCATTTAGCCTAGCTGTACTGCAAATTCTCTTAACTTGGCACTTCAGCAAGATCAGCATCAGGGCCCAGCTGAACAGCATTTCTTGGAAGGAAGAGCAATAGGGGCAAACATGGAATTTTCCTTTGTGATTTCTGACATATTGAATAGTTATACAACTGGCATTAGACATTTAAAGGCTCCACATCTCACTCCAGGGCAGACACATGCTTGATAAACCACTGTTGGTGGAACTGCTCATATTTTTGAAATGCCACCTCAGTCACATTAAGAAAAAAATATGAAATATTAATTTAAAGCTTTTTGATGATTTTGAGGAGAAACAGCTTCTATTTAACCCACAAGATGAGAAGCTACATATGCAATGGCAGGATGATAAGAGAGCAGGGTGCTCTAGGTGTCCAGACTATGTGTATTTTAATTTGAAATACCACAAAGAAATGTGTGTGTTATAATAAATATCCCAAAATTTAATTTGCTTCCCTTTCGTCTTCAGTGTTGCATTCACGGGCTTAAATTTGTCTTGAGCCTGTGTATCTGTTCTGTTTAAATAAACAGTTATATATTAAAACATCATTTTGGAAATACAATGAATACTTGGTATGGACAAATGTACATGCTTGCTATTGACTACTAAGAAAAATGAATGGAAACTACCCCAGGAGACGACATAGTAATGCAATTGGGCAACTCAGCTCCCAAAAACCTCCTTGCTTAGTCTGTGAATGACAGGGATCTACTATAGTAAAAAAATCATTTTTTACTACATAAAAGATCAGTGTACAAGAAAAAATCTGCCTGGTGGAGTTAATGCTTTAACAATAATACTACCAAAGAGTGTTGTTTACCATTATTTAACTTTAGTAGCATAACAGGGCAAACAATCTGACTGCAAATCTTTACACATCTTGCTTGTAATATTCAACAAGCACATTAACAGTGTGGTGTGGTAATTTTACAGAGTGGTACAAATTTTTGCTACCAACACATCCCCTCTGTGAGGCTTTCAAATTTAACTATTTTTGCCATCTTTACTAAATGCCATCATTGTCATCTTTACTAAATATGGATAGCACTTTATAGATGAAAGGAAGCTAGTGTGTTTGATAATTCACAGTTAAAGGAAATATATGAAGTGTGTTGAAAAGCACTGGAATTAACAAACAGATCACTGCAGTAAAAAAAAAAATATAATTTATAGCAGTATAGAAATAATTTGAAACTCTCATGCATTTTTAAAATACTAAGAAGAAATCCTTGAGCAGTTACTTTGAATGGAGTTTCCACTGAAAAGTGCCTGGGTCACCAAGTGACACAGAAATAAATGTATATTGTTAAATAAATATATAGTATTTGACATTCTGACTGTATTTTATAACTCTCCCTAAGTAGAATCACTGCAAATTCTGAATGAGTTTTTGGGAGACAGAGGTAGTAGAGTGTGACAGGACAGGCCAGAGATGTTTAGGAGAGGAGACAGGCAGCAGTGGAGGAGTTAGAGCTTATATGTAGGTAGGAAAGGAGGGCTGGAAAGGGAAATCTGTGGAAATTTCTGAGAGTGAGAGACAAGAGTGGGAGTTTTTAGTATTCACTCTTCACAGTCCACATTTTTATGCAACATCTTCATCCCTCTCAAGAGACCGAGCCAGGTACCTGGCTCACCTCATTTGGATTTAAAGGAACTTTCCTTCCTGGCCCCTATGAATTTTTGCGTTGCTCTTGTTCCCTTCTTCACATTTTCTCTTATAAACCTGATTAAATTTTTTTTGTGCAAGCCATTAATTTTCATTTCTGCTCATGTTTCAAGCTGGCAGTCAGAAATGCTCTCTTTTTTTCTCCTGTCATTTTGTTACAGTTAAATTAGAAAACTATTTTTGGTAATCAGTTTCTGTTTGAAGAAGAAATCGCACAGTTCCAGTTTTGGTTCCTTTTGCCTCCTTGTTCTTAAGTTAGCCTAAGTAATTGTGGCATACACAGTCCACCATATTTGCAAATGCAAACTGTACAAATGCAAACTAGACCTCTGAATGTGGGAGGGGTTTTTTTTAGAATATAGTATTGCATTCTCCTATGCAAGTATCTACAAAAGCACAAAAAATCATTGCCTGCATAGGAAATAGATGTATGCTTCTCCCAAGCTCTGAGAAAAGGTGTGAATCAAGCTGAATGAGGTGGAATCTGCACTGAGAGAAAAAGGAATAGCATGTGTGAGAGCCTTCAACCTTTTTGCCATCCTCTTCAAGAATGCAGGGTCATTAGCTACCAAGTCATCTGTGCTGTCCTTAGAGCACTTGATGGAAACAACACACTTCTCAGAGTGATTGACATGAACTGTGTCCTCTGTTACCAATACAAGGCATTATTTTAACATTTGTTCTGCTTTTTCTGCCCATGCTTACACAACAATACTCATTCTCTTTTGAGTTTCATTCATACCAGTTTTTCTATTTCAAGTCTCTGTAGCTGGGATCTGCACACACTCTTCTTCAATGTGGAAATTGACATTCTATTTGTTTGAATGAGAAAAGTGTCCTTGAAAAGAAAAGCAAAATTGTTGCCAGAAAAATGGAGTATGCATTTAAAAAGAAAATATATTTACTTCCATTATAATGTTGGGTTTGCCATTCATCTCTGGAGCAGAGTAGAGAGCAGCTGTTGGTTTTAATTGCACTACTGGTTTGCAAATAAAACCCAAATTGTTTCTACATCACCAGTATCATCTCTAATGTCTCTACCAGACACTGTTTTCTTCTGCACTGCTTGATGACTGTGCCTTGAGTGAAACTCAGTGATTAATGTGCCTGACTAGACAGACAACTGAGTGGAAATGGTAAATAATGACTTGTTTTTATACATGTAAAAAACAGTACTTACTCAAGTTGGAAATCCTTGCTTTTGGAAGGGCATTCTTCCATCTTGCTTCCTGCTAACCTAAGGTCACGTAAGGAGTAACTGTTTTTAATGCTGTTGACTGCAGTGATGTAAACGTCTCTGGCCCAGACACTGCAGTGAACAAGACTTTCCACACAGGAATATGGTTAAGCTGAAGGCCGCAACTTTTATGAACTACATTGCCTAATAAAACAGAGAAGAACCACTAGCCAGCTGTTCCCCACAAACTATTCAGTAAAACAGGGCCAGTGAGGTTCACCAAGCATAAGACTGTGGAGGCCAAGCTCAATGTTTAAGAGAAAGCTGACCGCATCCTCCCTCTGGCAATAGTGACCGTGGTATGTGGTCCCACTGAAACTGTCTCCTCCTACATTGACTCTGCTGGGGAGGGGAGAGAAATGTCAGCTGTAGCTTTTTAATTTGTGTAAGGCACTACCTTTTTCCCTGTATTGTGGAAAGGGAAATAGCTCACTGACACCTGGCTAGTATTTAAGACATGAGCAGTAATTCTAGCCACAGTTAACATGAAAAACCCATATTGGAAACCTGCTCTCCAGTTGTGTGAATGGACAAACAAGCTCTCTTGTCTTTCCACTAGCTGAATTTACTAATAAAGCCACACCACATTTTCAGTGTGGTAAACATTTTTTCTCACTAAAGCACACTACATAACTCAGAGTATAAAGTCCAGCAACAGCAAGGCTAACAAAAACAGTTACAGAAAGAGAAGGGGTCAAAAAGACCTACAGAATAAGAACTAATTTATAAATTAAGTACTTCTACTGAGATGGTCATGCAAATTTGGAATTTCCCATATGAACACAGAGAATCACTGGGAACTCCCGTTTCTAGTCCTCAAACCACAATGCTTGTTGGAAAAATGGAGAAAGCTGCCTTTCTTGCAGTCTTGACCTGTTACCAGTTCAAAAAATAGCTTTTTCTTTTTTCCTTTTATAACAACATGGAAAATCTAGAATTATTTTCCAACCTGTACTGCAGCTTTGGAAGGACCCACCTGAATCACTGGTGTCCTGTTGTTGAATTCCTGAAGGATACCATCAAGTTCCATCACAAAAGCAGGAAAGCCATGTGCTCTCACCACTCTTCTTGGAAGTTTGTTCTGAGGCCTGGTGGTTTCACTCCATTTTATGGGTTTACCCTTCCAGTTCTTTCCCCATCCTGCTAATGGTGGAACGTGCAAGCAGCTGCATGGGGCTTGGTTAGCAGCTGGGGTAAACCACAACATCCCACCTGACAGAGAAGCTTCCACCCAATCACTTGGTCCCTCTCCCTCAGCGGGAGCAGGGCGAGAATCAGAAGGACAAAAGCAAGAGATGAAGGTTGAGATAATCACAGTTTAATAAGTGAAACAAAGCTACACACATGAGCAAAATTTTTTTAAAGGAAATTAATTCTCTCCTTCTCATCAGCAGGCAGATGTTTAAATGCTTCCTGGAGGGCAGAGCCTCAGCATGCCTATTTGGGAAGACAAGTACAATAATCTCAAATGTCCACTTTCCTCCCCCTTTCCCCCAGCATTTTTTACTGTGCACAATAATTGCATTTGCTTTTTTCATACAGAAATCACATTTCCAGTAGATCTAGTAGCCATCTCATTCTTCTCTTAAACTACAAGCTATTAAATCTCATCTTCTGAATATTTAGTTACTAGTTTCCAAGTGTATGACTTTGCAGTCTATATGGCTGAATCTTATCAAGGGTTTTGGGCCACAGTTACCCAGTTCTCTCGGCCCAGCATCTTGAGCCTCTGCTGTAGCTTCCCAAAAATCCTCTTACCAGTTAATCAGCCTGATCCTGCTTTTTGTGGGCAGCTCTTTAAGAAATGCATTACACAATGTTGCACCTGAAACTTATTGCTCAGGTGGCCCATCCCCTGCAACCTGATACTTCTTTCAGTAACATTCATCATAATTTTCTCTTTATCTAATTCTCCCATCTTCACCTTATCTACTGATTTCCATTTTTCTGCCTTAATGTGTAGCTACTCTCTGTGAAAATCCACACAGAGAAATAAACCCAAAACTTAAAACACCTTTCTGTCACCCCTACCTTTTTCCCAGGCTCATCTTCACTCCCTGATTCTCCAGCTCCTTCCCCCGAGGGGTGCAGGAGGATAAGGAATGGGGGCTGTGGTCAGTTCATCACACATAATCTCTCCCTCTCCTTCCTTTGCAGGGGAGGACTCCTCACACTCTTTCCCTACTTCACCATGGGTTTCCCAAGGGTTCTCACAGCCTTCTTCAGAGATCTGCCTGTTCCAGCATGGGGTCTTCTAGGGGCTGGTGGTGGATCTCTGCTCCACCATGGAGCTCAACAGAGCACCTGCCTCTCCAAGGTCTGCACTACAGGCTGCAGGGAGATAAATCTCTGCTCCAGTGCCTGAAGCATCTCCTTCACATTTTTCTCCACTGACCTTGGTGACTGCATGTTTGTTCTTCTCACACATTCTGACTTCTCTCTTCAGATGCACCTGTGCGGGTTTTCCCCCCCTCTCCTTAACTCCTAGAGGTGCTGCCACTGTTGCTGTTGGCTTGACCTTGGCCGGTGGCAGGTCCATCTTGGAGCCAGCTGGTATTGGCTCCTGTTGGACATGATGGAAGCTTCTGGCAGCTTCTCACAGAAGCCGCCCCCACCCCCTGCTACCAAAACCTGGACACGCAAACCCAATACATTATCATGTGTAAATTGCCCATGTCTAAAAAATCTTTCAGCAAATCAACTGTCACGTTAATATGACATGTGAAGTAAACCTGTGTTGCAAGATATCCTATTTGTCACTTGCTAGAGGTCCTTATTAACATTCTTTTTTACTCTGAAAAATAAATGTCAAAAGAAATCCCTTGGAAATACATCAGTTAAAGCTTTTATATAATCTATCAGTCTGTGAAGACTGTGTGAACAATTCAGAAGACAAACTTGATTTTCTGAATAAATTATTAATTGCAAATTATATTTAATATCATTTGATATTAATGTGATAGTGAATATATCCCTTGAAGCACTTTTATGATCAGCTTTCACAGCAATAAATATTCACTATTGATCTTCATCTGAGGAACTGCACATACATGAGTTGAATGAATCTTGACATTGGAAACCCTCTGCAATCCCCTTTCTGCCAAGTCTATGCAACCTGTTCAAAGTCATGTGTTGCTAGCCTCAAAGGCAAGAAAAGAGCTCCAGGTTTCCTGCTTTGGCCTCTCCAAATATACATTTATCTCCAACATTAAACTGCAGATGTCATAGTCATGACAGTGCAGCTCTGTGTTCACTGCAGCACATGCCAGCCATGCTTACAGAGTGCTCAAATCTAATTCGTTCACCAGACCCCTAGACTTTATTATACTGATTGCTGTAAAGCCTCTACTCCTCTGCTCCTTCACTGTGCAACCTCATCTATAAGTACTTGGCAGATGGAAGGTACTAATGATCCAGTAGAGTTGTCTGTCATATTGTATAAAATTGTCTCATTGTTCTTTGATTGTCCCCTATGACTGTGGAATTTTTTTTTCTTTTTCCCTAGATTGCAATTTGCAGTTTTTAGGGCACAAATATGATATATTGGCTATACCTGTGTACATCACCTAGTGAACTAACTACACATGTCTGACTACAGATTTTAGCTGCTGTGAATATTCAAGCAATGCAGTCAGGTGTATAGCTCAGTCTGGAGTTATTGGATGCACACTTTCCTGTGAAACTTTCGTAGGAGAGGTTAAGTTTGCGCTGACTGCAGACACCCAAGACTCATTTGCTTGAGCAAACAACTATTTCAGTCCAAAATTAATTTGAAACATCTATGGGTGTCATTTAGTATCTTCCAACTCAGCTATATCCTGTTGTTATAATCTATATAAGATACAGTACTCCAGAGGATGAAGCCTAGCATTTCCTCCACAGACCCACCAGCCAGCCATCAGCTGGGCCATCTCATTGCCACGTCAGCAAATGAAGGCAAAGCACTAACTACCCCAGTGTGCTTTGCCAGAAAATGGTCCCCATCCAAATAGCTTAATGTGATATCTTCATCAGCTTTGAAATGTCTTCTGTGCCCAATAGGCATGTGTGTCACTACCCACCATGGCAGAGGGCTCCGACTGTGTTCAGGAGCCAACAGCTGCAGCAGTTCAGGGTGTCACATCCACACCTCTCCATGGTTTGCTACCACCACTGGCAGCAGTAAACGTGCACCCACACCTCACCCACACCACAGCCGCACCTGAGCTCATCTTCATCAGTGACCTAAGCCATGGCGTGAGCAATCAGGCTGGGCACAAGTCTCTCCAGCTGCTTCAGCTGCTGTGACATCCAGCAAACTGGAGAGCTGACATCCTGGCTGGGAGCTGGCCTTTCATAGCTCTAATAAACATGCTTTCTTAGACATTATTTATATAATTTAGCACAGTAAAGTTCACACCTCAGTGTCAATGTGTGTCAGCTGGAATGACAAAGAACTAATATTTCTGATAGCTTTTTTCTTCGTCTTTCTTATTGCACATGGCAAATTAAAATCAGAACTATCCCCCAATTTTCCATAAGAGACTATGACCAGCAGAATTACATCTCTCGGATAACTGGTTTTCAAACCCCTACTTTGTATCAATTTTCTTCTGATGTGGTATCAGAAGTTGTGACTCACTCAAAGTGTTTTTCCTCAATGCTAGCTTATGTGCCTTCCAAATTCATTTCTTCCCAGGAAATTTTACATCTTGAGGGCAATTCTATTGCTGCTGCCAAAACTGTAGGTGTTTCTGATGAAGATGAAGTGCTTTATGGCATGATTATCTCAGATCTAAGTCGAGCCAAACCATAGAGGTGTATTAGCAACGTGGTAAATATAGAAAATACTAAGGAAGAGAGAGTTAGGAGAAGCACACCAGAAAAAGCTGGAAGAAAACTGTGACAGAATTTGCATATCTAGTACTCTACTCAAGTAGACCAAGAAGAAACGTTGCAATTAAGGTTTTGAGAACATGCAATTATTACTAATGAAAGATTAGGTATTATTTGCTATTTCCTGAGAACTCCACCACCTACACTTTTAACATCTTATAATGGATCAGTTGCTTTTACCTTACTTTACTTAAGTAAAATTCTCACTAGTTAATAACACACTCAAATTCAAATTCAGTTTGACAATGTATTCAAGTAATTGAATGCTTACTCGGCTTATTGCATAGACTTAATGGAATACTATAAAAATATCTAGACTGCTATGAAAATTGAGATTCAGACATAAAATGAGATGGGGTGTCTCTTTAATCCTTCTCATTATTTGACACAATTTGAAATGTTTGGAGTGATTTTCTATTCTTACTTGTAAGTAGAATGCTGGTTTTTTTAAAGGAAATATGATATTTGAGTTGCTAGTGTTCCTTTTAAATGGACAAATGTACACCCACAGACACAGACACAGACAGTATGTATCTGTGACTGCTGGAGCACATCAAGTGAAGTGGCTGGATTTTAGATCCCTGCTGGCAAACACAAACATGTTGGATGCCGTGCAATTCTGTCACTTCACTTCGGTTCTTCGATGGCAGTTGTAATCTTCTGAAAAAAAATTGGTCTCATAAATTTCTGAGCTGTTTGGCCGAGTTCCTGCAATCCTTTGCCTATGCAAAACTGCCTGCTACTCAAGCTTTGTTATCCAGTAAAATATTACGAAAGTTCTCCACTGATCTCACTCTGTCATGCAAGAACTTTTCCAAGACATTGCCTGCTAGATTTCTGCTTTAACTGGTAGGCGTTAGTATGTTTTCATTTTCCTGAATCAGGCAATATCTGTCTCAAGAGCAAAACAAGGATCCTTGAGCCAGACTCTTGCACTGCACATGCAAAGAAATTTTTTTAAGATCAAAGGGGAAAATCTGGCTGGTCTGAAGGGTGATATCACTGCTAATCCTGTTTTATTTTCTGCCTAGTGAGAATGAAGAGCAGAAAACTTTATACAATATACACTGTAAACATAACAGAGGGCATGAGCCTGTCAGCCTGTCATTGACAAGAGACATGCAGACCTGGATCCTGACAAGGATATTTTGTGAGCAAAGGCAATAATGAGGTTTTGAAAAGCACACATTTAAGAGTAATGGATGCTTTAGAGCTGTGCTCCTACAAGTTGTGATTTAAAAGGCTGGAGGCTTCAATTTGAACCACTAAAATTCAAAATGACAGAAACTTACAAAATTTTATTGCTCTGCATTTAACAAAATTTACATTTACAAGCTGTCAATTTGAAATGCTGAATAACTCATAGTTTAGAACACTGAAAACCAGTTTGAATTACTCTTGCAGTCCATTGCTTCCTACTCACAGTCTTTCTCAGATACCCAGAATAATCCATCCATCACACACTTTTCCTATCTCTCTTAATTAATCTTTGGCCCCAAAAATATATTGGCTTTGAAGGAAGGTTGGGGAAAGAAATGCATCTCACTGCCATTAAAAAAAAAAAAAAAAAACACCAACAAAAAAACACCACCAAACCAAAACACCTAGGCATAATGAATGAAAAGCTCCCTTTCTGCTTGCCTAATGTGCTAATATAAGAACATCAATGTACCATCTACAGCTCGGTTGCTCTGGCTGTCTGGATTTTTTTGTTAATTTACAGACTTAATTATGTAGACTCTTAAATTCACAGCATTAGTGGGTGAGAAGGTAGATGGTTAATGAAAAAACACAGACTGGGGAACTTCTGTTTTATATGTATCTTGGGTAATGTTTTTAGAAGAACAAGGATCAAAGATTGTAATTTAAGGAAACTCTCAAGACGGGAATAAATGTACATGAATTTAAAGCACCCCTAAAAATTATGGGATGGCTAATATCCCCATGCTTCTGTGGTCTGTTTTAAAACAAAAATATTAAGCCAAATGTTTTGCTCTATATAATAAAAACAGATTATCTAATGGTTTCCAGTGGGAAATATGAGAAAGAGCATTCATAAAGACTCTGTAATAGTTATGAATTATAAAGACTTCCTCATTTTCAGTATGAACTGAGACCCCAATAGAAACTGTTAGATATTTATTCACATGCCCTCAAAGGGACTTCACATGGACATTTTTAATTAACATTATTCGCAACACCTAACTCAAGTTGTTCTTTATGAATTTGACATGTTTTGAAGTCCTGACCAGAAAGTTTTCATCACTTACTCTAATAACACCATTCTTACATGGTTTTAATACTTTTAAAGAGTTACAGTGATTTGCAGTCTATACTTATGTTAATGAAGAAAGAAAACAATGTTTAAGTAATCAAGATCCTAACATTAAAAAAAGAAGTCAGGAAACATAAAATAAACTTTGGCATGCCATTAGGCCTTCTCTGTAAGAAAAAACAAGTAAAAAATAAAGGTACAATTTGACAGCACTTTTGTATTTCCAGAGACACCCCTTTTGTTGCCATTTCACTCCTCTGTTTTCAGCTGCCCAAATGTTTTGACATTTACTACTGGTTATAAAACCTGTATATCAACTTCACTTCACCTCCATCTGTCCTCACTGGCCTGATGTCTGTGCCTATCAGTTCAAATTATTAGGATAGGGTAAAATGTCTCTGTCTTGCCTCATTTGAATGATTTTCCTTAGCTTTTCTCTTTCATGCAGTTTTAGCTACTGAGGCCAAAACTGCATGGTGAGTGTGCGTAGATTTGTCTTAGATTACAGCACTGGTAGCAAAGGCAGAAGATATGCAGTGAAATATTGACATGACCTTCATGTTTGTGTCTGCGCAGGATAAATAAATTCTACTACTTTCTTCCTAGAGAATGGTAAACATAACTAGAAGAAAAGCAACACTGGAGAGAGCTGAGAGTACCTGAGAGCTGTACCATGAGAGACAGAGATACCTGCTCATCTTCTGAAGGTGTCACAGGCTCAGATATGTTTAAACTTTGCTCTTTAGCTAGGAGCTAAAATGTTGACATTTAGTCTTTTAAATAAAACGGGCACTTGGCACCTCCCTTTGAGAGCATGTATTTAACTGTCTCAGCTACACATTTTATGTTCGTAACTACACGTTTTCGTTGAAATTGGTTTCGTAAATAACAGCTGGAACTGTAGAACACAAGATGGCAGTGTCAGACGCCACGTACCAGCAGGGGACTGTGGGACGGTCCAGCGGGATCTCTTGAGAGAGGAGATAAGCAAGAAGCGCTGAGGTCTTCGTGCTTTCTTTAATACCACTGTGGAACAATTGCTAGGAAGCCGGGAGACCTTTCCGTTCCAACAATACCTAGAAAACACTCTGCAGAAGGAATGAAGATACAGTATGCTCTGCAGAATAGGTTTTGCTCCTTCTGTCTCTGGAACATTGATTTTCTTTCCTTATCCTAGCAAAGAATGAACATATAGGTTCTTTTTTTCCTCTCTTTCTCCAACCCCCCCCAAATTTATATATCACCAGTCGATACATAGAGTAAGAGGATAATCTTTGTCAAAAACATATAGGAAAAATTATTTACTATCTCTTGAATGCCATGGTGTTTTTCCTGGTTTTAGGAAGCTCACTATAATCGATGAGGGTGTGCATGTGAAGGTCAGGGTGGAGAAGGTGCGAACGTGATCTGAACTGTGGCAAAAGCCGCAGACCGAACCCGCCCGAAATGGAGATGAGTCCAGACGCATGGCAGAAACTGTAGGGGGAAATAATTTTAAAGACCCTTTAATCAAACCTATATGTCCAAAGCGAGGAAAGGTCATTAGCAATTACTGTTCTGCTGAATTTGAGGGACTCTTACTGGGGTGTCCTTCATGACTTCCTTAGTACTACCGAGCACCTGAGCCCCAGTCCCGCTCCCACTGAGGGACGTGGGTCTGTTCCTTTGCATGCTGCAGTTCGGACCCCCAGTCTCGGAGCTCCGGGATCTCCGGCGGTGTGTTTGGAAGGGCCGTTTCAGCCCAGCCTGCCTTGCCCAGGAGAGAAGCTCCGCTCCCGGCAGTCAGGCGGTACCTGCTGACACGCAATTGCTCGGGTTTTTTAGTATGTACTGGGCTGATGATTTTTTTTTTTTTTTCCATCATCTTTACCTCTAATTCGAGACCTGAGAAATTATTTTGTTTAATTCTTGGAGAAAGTGCAATAACACCTCAGATATGCCTTGGAAATTTAACTGGAAATAAACCCCCTCATCAAAATACCTCCTCGGGAGCCGAGAAACCTCAGACAGGCAATCCCTCTAGTCTTTCTTTTAAAGTGTGTGGACGGCTAAATCCTTGCACTTGTTCGCTTAAACAGGCTGTGAGGCTCCTTTTCCTGCACCTCAGCTATCCAAAGCGGGGGTCGGTGTGTTTGCCCTTTGCGGGGACGTTTTGCTGCCGTGGAAGGTGCAGCAGGGCCGGGCGGTGCCGGGCGGCGGCCAGGCCGGATTCAGCACTTTCCCGACGATGACAGTTCCCTCCCGCCACACCGAGCCGGAGTGCGGCGGCCGTGGCCCTGCGGTGTCGCCGTCCGCATCCCTGTCTCGCCCGTCGGTCCTCTCGCCCCAGCGGAGAAACGAGTTCATGAGTGGGTTTTGTGGAAACACTCGGGGGAAACCGCCTTGGGACTCATCTCACCAGGGCTACTGCGAAGGCCCGGGAAATGCCCCGACATGCTCCGATGTGTGATTTCCTTCACCCCGGTAATCACCAGCCCCCCTGGAAACACGCGTGTCTGCGTGGCCCCGTCTGGGCTTCTCTGTCACTCTGACTACTCATCGGGCTGCGCCAGGGAGCACTGCAATGCGGGGCAGAGTAGCACAACATCAGGACCTGACTTTGCTCGCTCTCTGCCCGTCCTTGCGACTGTGACAGGGGTATCCACAGTCAGTTATTCCTGACGAAGGGAATGTTTCCTGTGACTCTTCAGACGTTAATGCAGCAGAAATACCCGGGGTTTAAAAAGCAGACGATGCCTGCCGCTCTGTTGTGCCGTCGACATTGAGGTCAATGCGCATTGCGCTTCCTTCGTGCGGGGATTAAAGTCAAACGACGGTGGCTTCATTCGTTTATGCACAATAACAAAAACAAAACCAAACACAACTAAACAAACAAACAAAAAACAAAACCAAACAACCCCGAAGAAATCACCCAGAGTGAATCCTCACACTTCCTTTTCTCTAAACGAGACCCAGTACAGGGGTCCGTGCCGGGCGACTGGCGCTGGGGCTGGGGCGGAGGCGCGGAGCTGCCGATTCTGCTTCCATTTGCATTGGCTGCACCGGTCCCACAGAGACACCTTACATCGTGTGCACCTAGTTCTAGGGGCACTGCGGAGGTAAATACCCCAGGAAACATGATGGAAGCAATGTAAAGGCACTGCGCGCCCTGTTTGCAGCTGAACCTCCCCGTCACGCTTTGCTGTCTCTCCCACAGAGGACAGTTCAAGGCCGTGGGTCGTGGAGGATCGAAGCACAAATACGCGCGGGTATCCCTGGCCGCGATGGTGATGAGAGCGGCGGGAACAGCCCGCAGGGACGGCCCTGGCTCGCGGGGCCGCTTTGCATCTGGGATTCCTCTGAGATGTGTAAGCAGCTCGGGGCGAGCACAGCCCCGCTGCCCCGCTGAAGGGCTCCGGGGCGGGGAGGGGAGAGGCGAGGATGGCCCGGCTGCTCCGCGTGGGACTCGCTGCGGGCCCCGCCGGCCCGCCTCACGCACACCCGCGGCCGCGGGGCTGCCGTCCGGGGGCTTGCGATGGCGAGCAGCCGGGCTCCGGCGGCCTGAGGAAGGGCCGGGGGTGCCGGGGGGTGGGTGGCATCCCAGGTGCCCCGCTCAGAGGAGAGGGGCTCGCTGCAAATGTCATCAGGACCTCGCCGCCGAGCCCGGCGCATTTCAGCCACATATGGTGGGTGGATTTAGGTGTCAAAAGCCGGCGAATTAGAAATGGTAATTGTCCGTCATTATGGGTGAAACGCGATCTATCACAACAACTGGAACATGTCTGGGCGCTAGCAAAAATAATTTGAATGATTAGCGATCATTATGGATGTCAAGCCGCGTCCATTAAGTTGTATGAAGAAATTATCCTTGACGTGCGAAATCAAACTACAAATACACAGGCCTGGCATTGAGAAGACCCTCCCTGTCGGGCCGCGGGAGGCCGGGAGCAGCCCCGCGGGGCGCTGGCAGGGCCCGGGAGAGGCGCTGGGACTGCTGAGCTGCCGGGGCCGGGCCGCCGGGAGCTCCCGCCCCGCTGTCTGCTACGGGCGGTGACCAGAGCTCTGCCGCGAGCTTGCATGGCCCTGCTCATGGCGAGGGGACAGACGACAGGCGCTCGATCAGTCAGAGAAGGTTTTGCAGGGAGTGGGAGGCAAGAAGCAGAGAGCCGGGCGGGATGCCGCAGCTATGGGAGGTTGTCCCGAGCAGCCAGCAGGCACCTCCCGGAGGTGCAGGAGAGAAAAGATGGGGAGAGCTTCTGGAATATGTCTTCTGCCAGACACACGCTGCATCCCGCGTAGCTGCTCCTGTCCTTGGTATGAGGGGATGTCCTGGGACCCGCTACCCCGGTCCCGCGCGGGTGCAGCGACCCCGGCCCCTCCGCGTTCTCCAGCCCTCAGCCGCCGCCCCCGCTCACCCCCGCCATGCCTGCCTGGCCGGGGTCTTTGCCACCCCACAGAAAACAACATTCTTCCCGAGGCGAGATCGGTTTACAAGCAGTTTCCGTATTGCAAGTCTTGCATATATTATTTTCCAAGATAAAAATGTCGGGGTTTTCTTTTTAAAGTTCGCCCCGTAAAGAGGGCTGGCGATAGATTTTTTTCTTGCACCTTCTTTTCTGTTTCTTTTTAGTGAAATAATTTGTTCGCAAAAACGAGGTGGTTATTTCAATATCTTTTGGAGGCACTTTGGGTAAATCTATGTTATTGTGTTCCCACGAGCCATGACCTGACATGGACACCTAAACACAACTTCCCAGTGGCCGCGAATCCGCGCAGCTAAAAGCAAAAGATCTTCTCGAAGACTGAGGAAACCCGTCTGCTTCTTCCAGACATTTTTTTTTTTTTTGACCCGAGAAGTTAGTAAAATTTCAGACAAATTAAAGGAACCTTCACAGTTGCTTGACAAAATCACAGTCTGCACCCCTGCAGAGTGGGATTTATAACCAGCAAATGAGCACGTGTTCTTTTCTTGTTCTGGTCGCTGGGAAAATGTAGTACGTCCATAGAAGTTCCCCCTTTACCACCATTTTTCATTTTTAACTGAATAAAGAGAACCTCGAATAGTCTATTATTAATAATAATAATAATATTAATAATGATAATAATATTAATAAGCCAAGTAAAGACTATTTGTCTTATGTGGTCATTTTGAAGTACTGTGCCAGCGTGCAGAACAGAGTGGCAATGCCGCCGCCTCGGTAAATCCGCGCACGGCACGAAGGAAAACGTCCCCGTGGCTTTTCGAGAGTGGCTTCAGGGCTGCGCACCCCGCCACCCCCCTGCCGCCCCCCGGTATCGCAATCGAGTGCCTAAAGGCAGGTCCCAAACACGACCTGTCCCTCACTTTCGCCTCCTGAACAGAGGAGTCCGGCACAAACTCCGCCACCGAGTTCTAGCTCTGCCGACAACCCGCAGAACCACCTTCCCTTCCTCCCCTTCCAGCCTACCCGGCTTTATTCGTACAGTTTGCAAATCTGTATTATTCCCGCACAAGCCAAAAATAATATTAGTCCTCTCCACGCGCATTTCATCCCTAATTATCACTCGAGTCCTTTGCGACACAAAGCGTTTCTCTGGCCAGTTTAAGCGCGGCGCAGATCCGTGAGCAAAGGGATTTACCCCGACCCGGGAGACAAGCAGCGGGGGTTTCGCTGTCGGACTATTCTAACGGGGGGCGGATCACCGCTGCTGAGCGGGGTCCTCAGACCACCCGAGCCGACAGGCAGAGTCGGGCTCTGAAGCAGCGGGCAGAGGTGGTTTTTAGAGCCGTCACCGCCTGCAGGATTTGCTTTCCCCACAGAGCAATTTAGGAGACAACGCCGTAACCCGCGCCCCCGCCCCGAGCAGCGGCTCCTGTCCCGTGAGTGCTCGTCCCAGCGCCGGCCCCGGCCCGGCGGCCACCCCCGGCCGCCCTCTGCCCCGACCGCCGGCGCCCCTCGCAAGCTGATACCCTCCAGACCCGGAAAGCTGAAAATCAGACCCATCTTTTTCTTTTCACCCGTTTTATGGTTTTCTACCATTCTTGTTCGATGTGGAAGCACCATTTTACTTGTCAGTCGGCCGTGCATGAAAAGGTTGCTTGTGGCCGTCCTAGTTCCCATGATTCTTTTCTTTTTTCCTCACTTTTTTTTAATAAAGAAAAAAATGTTTAAAATATCTACAAGCATTATTATTGTTATTATTATTATTATTATTATTATTATTATTATTATTATTATTATTATTATTATTATTATTATTATTATTATTATTATTATTATTATTGTATCCCTACTCTGGTGGTTATTTGTACCCCTCTGCAGACATCAGGTAGCCCTTGCGGGTCGCGTTCTGAACCCATTTCTGTCTCCCCCAGCGCCGAGCCACTGTTGCGGGAGAGATTTCCCTGCCTAGTCTCTGTTTCAGCAAAGGATGTGTTGCTGGCTGCCATCCGTGTCCTTCGGGAGCCCAAGCCGTGGCCTCTTTACTATCGAGTCAGATTTTAGGCAAGAAGCCACAGGCGCACCTGAGAGCCACAAAACGGCTTAACCTGCAGCTCTGCAGACACCACTCCCCACTCTAATTTTTTTCGAGGATCACCCTGACTATTCCCAGCATCACTAGGGGTGCCAAGCACCTCTAGCGGCTCCGCAATGGGGCAGCAGGCCTGAGGAAACACCGGAGAAACAGTCGGGGATGGTTCTTCAGTCAACCCAAGGGCCGAGGACCGAGGACACAAACCCCTCATCCTCTGCCAGGGTTTTCCTCTGTGGGCCGTAGGACCTGTCTGGGAGGGAGCCAGGGAGGTGACTGCGGCTGTGGGTGGAGGAGAGCAGCCCTCGTCCCTGGCCTGCTCCAGTCACCGCGACATCCCCCTCCCGGGCTGGCCCGGGCGTGAGCTCGCCCTTCTCTCTCCTCTCCGTCCCTCCCCTAAAAAAAAAAAAACGAACAAAACCCGAAACAAAACAAAAATCCCGCACCACAAATTTTAAACGTGTTCTAGGAAAATGGCAAGCCCCACCTGCGGGTAAGAGTCCGCCCTGTCCCGCGGTCCCTCGGCAAGGAGCCGGCCAGCCGCGGTGCGGAGCCGCCCCGGTGCGGGGAGTGCGGCTGCCCGGGCGGTGCGGGGGTCCCGCAGGCGGCAGCCCCAGCGGGGCCGGAAGCTCCCGGGCAGAGCCTGCCGGCCCTCCGGCGTCTCTGCTCACCCCTGGAGGAGAGTGTGCTGCCTGTCCCGGAGCGGTGTCCTGGCACTGACCGCCGTGACACCCGGTTGGGAAACGCGTCATTTGCTCCCTCGTTCACTTTGCTCCCCGGTTAATCACGTTGTTTCCCGCAGCAGCGGACAACGCGAAGGAACAGTCCACTTTGTTGCGGCTTTCAGAAAGGTTGGGAGAGGTAATATCCTTGATTATGTGGCCGGGACAAAAAGACCTGCCCTTTATTTTTCCCATCACCTAGGAGAAAGCCAGGCTGCTCAATGGAGACACTACTGGCAGCGCCCTGGATCTCCAGGGGCCGCGGGGTCTGGCTCTCCAGCCGTGCGGAGGAGCACCCCTGTCTTTGTCTTCGGAGCCGTTCCAGAGGAGCGGCTGCCCCGGTGGTTTGGTGCTGCAGACCCGGGAGAACCGCTGGAAAGGCGGCCGGGATTCCCCGCGGCCCCGGCCTCGGGGCTCGTCGCCGTCCCACTGACAGGAGAAGCAGAGCGGAAAAAAGCCTGCCAAGGCCTGCCGGGGAGAGGCCCTTAACCTCGGGCCACCTTTGGCCCCTGCTCCCGGGAGCCCCTGGGAGGCTGGGCAGGTGCTGCACTGCCGGGGGGGCTGCCTGTGCCCCGGTATCTTCTGCTGCTTCTCCTCCTCCCGGGAAAGTGTCGCCGATTTCTACCTGAGTGTGTGTGTGTGTGTGTGTGCGGAGGTGGGAGGGGGGGACAAATCAACGTGGTTTCCTGTTTTAATACCCTGCGAGCGAGCGAGAGGTAGCTAAATATAGGCAGCCTCCCGGCTGCAGAGTTGGACTCTGCGCCTGTGCGACTGTTTAATACACAAACACAAGCGCCAATGGAGACATATGCAAAGATATACACAATTTACATTACATTTCAACAATCGAATTTCTTGGAGCTGCGGTATTTCCCCCCTCTCCCCCTTGTCTTTGCAAGAATCTTTTTTTAAAACTACAGCTTGCCCATGGTCAGATGGAAAATGATTCCCACGGCCCCTGTACGGTTGGGTTTGTGAGAGAGACCGAAAGTGGGACACATCGTTAGGGAGATTATTTTCACGTAGCTGATGAGCTGAATGTGCGTTTGAGGGTGTGTGAAGAGAGCATGTTAGAGCCCAGGTTCTTCTGATAATTTAAGCACCGAAAATACAGAGTAATTCCTTTGGCCTCGGTACAGTTACAAGCGTGCTACTGGAGATTTTGTCATTAAGAAAAGATAAAGGACGCCGAGAGTTTGCTTTATATTTAAAAAATCAAAATTATTAAGGAAAAAAAACAGGAATAGAAACGCCTCGAATTCCAGAAAAATGCCATTAAATTATCAATTAAATTTTCCAGTATCACATACCGACGTTTCTCAAGTATCGGATTTTGTCAACGTCAAAAGAAGACACTGTAGATGCATAAATGTTCGATATTAAACACCAATACTAAAATTCTGGGCAACTTTATTCGGATCACCTTTTCCAGCAACTTCTATCTCGAGTAAAATGCATGTTAGTTGTACCTGGTTCATAGGAAATTAGTTTGACACTTTATTCTGTTACCCAGTGTTACAACCCAAGGAATCTCTAATAGCAGTCACTTCCCTTTTATATCAGGAGGTTCCCTAGAGCACTACATCTGTTAGCAAGCACAAATCAAAATAATACAACACAGTGACCAAAGGAAAAAAAATTAGACTTAGAGGTAGTCCGCTCCCTTGAACAGGGGGCCCGATAGGAACCACAGCCGACTTTGCCGGAAGCCAGCCCCGCCGGGGACAAAACCTCCGCTGGTGTGAGCTGTACCATCGAGCCTGAGATGGGAATCAGCGGCTCGGTGCCTTGTATAGGGGTGCAGGCAGAGAAACGTCCCCTGGCACCAGGAAAAAGCAACCCGCGGGGCAGCAGTGGCACCTCTTTACCTCCCTAAGTGCACGGGGGTCCAGATCCTGCTGTCCAAAAGTTTCGTTTTGCCAGGAAGGAAAGTGTTGGGAATGTCGGAAGGAAATAGATGCAAAAAAAAAAAAAAAAAAAAAAAAAAAAAAGAAGAAGAAGAAGAAAGACAGGAGCTTTGGATCGGGCCAAATAAATGTCAGTCCTCCCGTATCTGCCAAGGGACTGCTGCATCTGGAGCACTCCTTTCGGCAGCAGGACCGCTGACACGCCCGGCAGAGCAAAACCAAACCCAAAACATTTCCTCCGGTGTCACGACGGCTGTCGGCTTTGGGAACAGAGAGCTCGTCCCCAGCCCTTGCTGAGGCTGGGGCAGCCCACTGCTGCCGAGTGCTGCTGGAGGTGCCAGCGTGGGGATATCTAACCTGCGGGGTGTCCGAGCCTGGGCGAAGCAATGACAGCAAGGGAGGCCGGAGCGAGGGGCTGGCAGGGAAACAGCCCGGCTGCGGCTCGGGGCGGCTTGCAGGCACAGCGGCCGGGAAGCGATGGGGCAGCAGGGGCTTCCTGCAAGCCACCCTGTGCCCGGGAGCCGCAGCGAATGCCCGTGAGAACCAGCGGGAAAGGAGGGAAGCCGGCGATGATGAAGAATCAGCGGCGCCCAGGCAACGCGGCCGCCTGTGAGCGTGGTCCGGGCAGGCTCCATCGGCGCTGAGAAACAGCTGCAGCCGTCACCGGGTCCGGTCCCTGCGAGCGCCACTGCCCGGCCCCGGCCCCCCGGGGGAAGCTGCCCACCCCAGGCCAGCCTGCCCTCTCCTTCGGCCGGCACTGGCCGCGGCGGAGACGCCCGAGGACAGCAGCCGACGGCGGGGAAGAGCCGCCAGCACCGCGCCGAGGGCTCGGGCTCTCAACAGAGGCTTGGAGAGATTCACTCCATGGCGGGAGGCTGCCCCAAGTGGCTATCGCGGCAGTGTCGGGATACGGACGGCCTGGGCACTTTCGTCGAGGTCGCCGAAGCCCCCTCTTGCAGCCCAATCCTGAACCCGCGACCCCGGTCTCTCTGACAGGCTCCGGCAGAGAGAAAACAATCCACCGACCCACGCACTTGCCCTGGGATCCGCCAAGGTTTTAAACGGGCACGGCCGTGAGGCTGCCACCGACCGGGAAAAGCAGTCCGAGGTCCCAGTGGCTCCTCCGACTGCACCGCGTCCTCACCGCTACCAGCACTCGTAAATTCAGCCACTGATCGCGGCTCTCCGGCAGATGGGGATCGCTCCATCTGGGACAGGCGTTGCCAAAGAAGTGATTAATGTGCCCGGCCAGAGCTCCTGGGTCCCCTCCACCTCCCACAGAGGGAACGGGCATCAGCGCTGACCGGTGCAACTGGGAAAGGTGGCCCAGATCTCTGCCAGGCCCTACGATCCTCACCGTGCAAGTGGGAAAAGGATGGATATGGTCTGAGCTCGGCCTGAGGTCTGCTGTGGGGGGGAAAATATCACTGGAGAAATCCGTGTCCGCTCTCAGGAACGACAGAAACAGCAGAGGTAAGTGTTAAACTAAAGTTTATAAATTAAAAGAAAAAACCCCAAAACAAACAACAAAACAAGTACAGCGGGTAGCTTACAAACATTCACAATTCATTTGAAGTAAATAATCTAGTTGAGTGCACAGTGCCATTAAAAGGGAAATGGAGGGGGAAAAAAAAGAAGGGGAAAAAAAGCAATGAGTTACCTTGGAAGAAAAAGACTGTAATTACATTGCTGAGCAGATCAGAAACCCCCACCCCTGGAGGAGAGCTCTGCAGAAGAATTGTAAAAGGCACTGATGGTATTAAAGTTTCCTGTTACATCGATTTCTTAAAAAGCCTGACTAGAAATATTCACATTGAATATAAAAATAAGAACAACTTTAATACATCTGGAAAGTGCGAAAAACCCATAACTCCTCCCTCCCCGAACACGGAAAGATCTCAGGAAAAAAAGGAAAACAAGAAGTCAGAGTTTCGATATAAGTCTCACCCTTTTGTGACAT
Organism: Hypocryptadius cinnamomeus; assembly: GCA_013400635.1. Lineage (NCBI taxonomy): Eukaryota > Metazoa > Chordata > Aves > Passeriformes > Zosteropidae > Hypocryptadius > Hypocryptadius cinnamomeus. The sequence goes on from VYZP01071260.1 coordinate 33,872, forward strand.
ATTTATCCTTTGCCAGGGATCATGGAGTACAGGAATAACATGGGCAACAAGAGCAGGGGGACCTGAAAGAGGCTTCCATACATTCAGCACCATACAAGGCACACTCAGTTTGCAACAAGTTGGAAGACCAAGGACTCAGACGACAAAAATAATCTTCCTTACAATCCACTGAGGGAGTCCTTGATCTCCTCTTTTGAGTTGCATTTGGTTTTGCAGGTTGTACTTTTTTTTTCCTCTCCTTTGTTTTCTCTCTCTTTTTCTCCACACAAGATCGAGTCTCTACCCATCCGAAGCAAAATAAAACAAACAAACAAAAAGTCTACACCAAACACACTGACAACATGGATACCATGAACAAGTTGTGCCGAATCGTGAGAGTCCTCGGCTGGCGGGATGGGAACAGGGTGAGGGTCAGGGTGGGGGTGGCCAAGAAGTCCTACGTTGAAAGAGGAAAGGGTGAGGAACCATCCAAAAATATTATAATAAAAATAACAATAAAATAATAATAAATACTGTCCGAGGCACTGAGAGCTGCAGCTTGGGCTCTGGACTTGAGAAGCTGAACGGATGGATTGATGGACTGGGGGGTGGCAGAGGGAAGATGGGTTTCCTGGCCGCCAGTGTGTATGGTGGGGGTGTCGGGGCCGGGGGGCTGTGTATGTGTGCCTCTCACTGGGTGCCGGCAGCTGCGGCGCAGGTGGACAGAGCCCACCCGGGAAGGCAGTAGTAGGGGTAGTAGTAGGATGGCTGGAGAGAGAGCAGCGAGGGCGGCCGCAGCACCTCGCCAGGGTGGTACTGTCTCTGGTCGTCGCGCACCAGCACCTTGACGGCCACCTTCTTGGCGGCGGGGGCGGCGGCCAGGAGGTCGGCGGCCATCTGCCGCCGCTTGGTCTTGTAGCGCCGGTTCTGAAACCAGATCTTCACCTGCGTCTCGGTGAGCTTCAGCGAGGCGGCCAGGTCGGCCCGCTCGGGCCCCGACAAGTAGCGCTGGTGGTTGAAGCGCCGCTCCAGCTCGAAGACCTGCGCGTGGGAAAAGGCTGCGCGAGAGCGCTTCTTCCGCGGTTTCGGAGCCGCCGCCGCCTCCTCCTCGCCCGGCAGCAGATTCCCGCACTTGCCCGCTCCGTCCTCTTCCTCCGGAGGGCTGCGATCTGCGGGCAGGGCGAGAGCACGGCGGTCAGGGCAGGCAGGCACCGGGACAGCGGCATCCGCGCTGCTCGGGGAGTCCGCACCCGCGCATAGACGGCCAGGCGCGCTCCCTGCGGCCAGTCCGCAGCGACGGGGCGAGCGGAGAGCCCGCCAAGCCGCTGCCCGCCCCGTCGCCGGGACAGCCGCCGCCGGCGGCCGGAGCTTCTCGCTCTCCTTTAAGCGCCGGGCGCCCTGGCGAGCTGCGGGCTCAGCCGGGCCAAAGGCCCTCCCCGATCCGCCCTCCCTCGCCCCGCGGGACGCGTTTCGGGTGTTCTCTCCCCCTCCGGCACAACGGAGCCTGTCGCACAACTCCGGGGAGGCGGCGGAGAGCCACGGTCATCTCCCGTTCGCAGCCCTCCGGGACCCTCCCGCCCTCCTCGCGCGGGTGCGGAGGAGCCGCCATCGGGGCCACCCCTACCTGAGACGGCGGCCGACATCTCGCTGTCGCTGAGGCCGGTGGTGTCCCGCTCCGCCGCCTCCGGGGGCTGCGCCTCCTCCTCCGCCGGCCGGCTCCCGACCGTGGCTTCTGCGAGGCGGGCGCTGCCACCGGCGCCCTCCTCTTCGGAGCGCCGCTCGCCCTCGGGGTCCTCGCTGAGCGCGGAATCCGAGTCCCAGCCCGCCGGCGTCCGCGGGGCCGGGGCGCGGGCGGCGGGCGCGNCGCCGTCTCTTAACCCCTTGCGGCCCGCGGGGCGCCCCCGCCTCCCCCGGCGCCCGCGGCCGAGGAGACCCTCGAAGGGACGGTCCCTCTCCGTGGCAGAAAGCGGCGGCTTCCACCTGGAGAGTGCAGGATCGTAGTTCAGAGGTGTTTCCCCCTTCGCCGCGCCTCAGCAGAGCGCTGCAGCCTGGCGCCGGGGAAAGGTTCGGTCCCGACGGGAGAAGTCGCGGGGACGGGACCAACGCCGCAGTTCTGGCTGCATTGCTGCGTGCCGCTGGGGAAGGGCGTCGGAACTCGCCTGTTCTGAGTCTGTCGGGGGCCGAGAGGCCGTGCCGGTGCCGGGCTGTGCGCGCGGCGGGATGAGCGCCCGAGCCCCCGGCCGCCCGCGCTGTCGGGGTAAACGCAAATCAGCCTCGGCCGGTTTTGAAAAATGCGCTTTTCGCTATTGCGTTTGTTTAAAAACACGGTCGGGTTTATATTCAGTACGATCTTCTGTCCATGGGGCTTATAAAGCCCGTATTAGGAAAGCAATTTCCCGCAGATTAAACTCTTTTCCCTAAACGATGCTTTCACTAAAAGAAGTCGACCCTACACGGGAAGACTTTGGAAACTATTACACGCACGTGAACTGTATATCTGCGACTCGTTGCCAAAACAACAATATGCCCCCAAGCTTCATGCTTTTCTCTTTTTCAAATATTATTGGCTTTCTCGGAGCTAATAAAAATACCGGCAAGGGTATCAAGCAGGTACACGAGAAATGAAACGCCTGCGCTTCACGAACATGAGTGTTTGGTGCTGGGTGAACGCGGCAACATAAGGAGATAAAGCACAGAAAAAAAGATACCCGCAAACCCGCTTTGCTCCATGAACTAAATTCTCAGGGTGTCACAGGGCTTCTCCACAGGCGTGTGGCCACCGCCAACACCTCCCTACTCTATCGCACAGAGATGAACGTCGGATTGCAGTAGACCACGAAGCGACAATAATTGATTATCAACGACTCTGGCGCGAATTAAATGTTTTCAATCATACTTTTTGCATAAAAAATTAATCAATAAAATAAATAATCCCACTTTCATACACAGCACAAAGCTGGAGAGCACCTCTGCATGACGAAGCGGGAACTGTCTTTATGTTTCTGAACAAACTCAGACCATTTTAATAACCCTGCTTGGACTCACCTTTTACCTAAATTTTTCCCAGGAAAGGCTTCGGTATCACGATACACTAAAAAAAATATCCAAACGAGAATTTTTAAGAGCTGGAGGTAAACAAGAAGCATCTAGGGAAGCTGCGAGAAATCCACTTACGAGAATATATGTAGGGGGCTAGGAAGGGTGTCCTGTGTTTTAAAGACTCCTTAACACCCAAGAGATGAAATTTGGGATGTCAGAAGAGATGAGCGGCCTCAGACGCGGGGACAGAGGAAGGGCTCCGCTCTTCCAAGGGGAAGGGCTGGAGGTGCGGGTCGTGGGAGTCGTGGTTTGGGTTGACGGCCAGAAGGGGGGTCGGGGCACGGCGGAGACGGGGAGCTCTGGTCAGGGAGTCTCTTTTGACAGGGAGTCTCTTTTGACAGGGAGTCTCTTTTGCTCAGGTGCGGCAGAGCGCCCAGAGCGAGGCAAAGCGGGCGGCTGCCGGGGGCCGGCGAGCGGCGGGGAGAAGAGCGAGCCTCTCCCGGTGCAGCCTCCCGCCGTGCTCCGGCACACGGAGTTCCAGCCCAGGAAGACCCTGATTTACAGAGTTTCGTGCCCAAGCTGTTGAAAATACCTGCATATAGTTTACAGTGGCTGTAATTATTTGCTAATTTGCTCAGCTCTTCCCTTCCCCCTACCTCCTTTTCTCTTTTTCTTTCTTAATTTTTTTCTTCCTCCGCCTGCTCAGGCGATCTCTGTACCCTCTTTCTGATCAGCAAACCTCTGTTTGGGGGAGGAAATGCCTGGGGAAGAGGCCGGGAGGAGAGCGAGAGGCAGTGGGGTAAGGCGCAGAGGAGCGGCGGAGGGAGGCCGGGCAGGGCCGGCGTGCCGGGGCCGCGGGGGCCAGCTGGGTGGTCCCGGCCCGCCCGGCCCCCAACCCCGCCGGGGAGACGGGCAGCGGGAGGGAGGGAGAGAGGGAGGGAAGGAGGGATGGAGGAATGGATGGGGGGAGAGCGGCGGCCCGGCTGTGCACCGCGCTGGCCGGCCTGGCGTAGGGCTGGCAGCGCTCCCGCTGCGCTCCGCCGGAGCAGCACCGGAGGGCGCGGGCTGCCCGGCCACGGCGTGCGGGGAACACAGGGCCCCCTCCGAGTGTGCGACGGCGGAGAAACCGCGAGCAAACTCTCCTCGCTGNCTCGGCGGGGCCGTGGTGACAGCGGGGCTGGGGCGGTCAGGGCGAGGCCGTGCGGACACACGGGTGCCAAGGCACAGCCCCGCTGCCCCGTACCCAGTGACAAACCACGGCGTGAGCGGGATGGCGGGAGGCAGCCTGCCTGGCTGCCGTGTGAGGCGGCTTCTCTCAGCCACCGGAGCCGTGCTGCTTGCCGGGTGAGAGGCAGCCCTCTCACAGAAACAGTGCATATGACATGTGGGGTGATGAAATGGGGAAAGATATGTTCTGCTTGTAAAAGCCTTCTTATCACACGTGAAAGCACAAGGAAAGGTGGCTACAAAGCCTTTANGTGGAGAGGCAGGGCGAGGGGGCACGATTCCCACCTTGCCTCCACCCTTGACAGAGCTCCGCACCTCCCATTCCTCACCGTCTGGAAGCGGCCACAAGCCTTGATACACCGTGATGTACCATAAGACACGGGTCCGCGGTTTCTCAGNAGCCGTGCTGCTTGCCGGGTGAGAGGCAGCCCTCTCACAGAAACAGTGCATATGACATGTGGGGTGATGAAATGGGGAAAGATATGTTCTGCTTGTAAAAGCCTTCTTATCACACGTGAAAGCACAAGGAAAGGTGGCTGCAAAGCCTTAAAAAAGTCTTTGTAAAGAGCACAGACTTTCTCCATTAATACGTAATGTTGTATAAAAAGACCCAGATGATCCACTGGGCGGGAGTACATTGCACTGGGAAAAGGAAACGTTATAACTTTTCCTTCAGGGCAGGATTTGACCAGTATGGGAAAATAATTAGTGGTGTAATCTCCATGTGCCAGTTTTGGGGCAGAGCCAAGCTAGCACAGTACCACTTCTGCCTTCCAAGCTCTTCTCAGCTCTGAGGCAGGCCAAGGAGTTTCATGGCCAGGGGCTACCACACACTGTAGCCCTCTTGGCAGCACCTCCCAGAGCCTGCATGGTGGTAGGTACTACTTTTGCCATACCTTATTAGAGGTGATTTTTTTCTAGACACAAGCTGTCTCCCCAAACTAGTTTTCCTCCCGATATACACAGAGCAATGCAAATCCTTGTGGAGTTTCCTGCTGGGTCTTTCAGGGACCTCTAGGTGGAAGATGGCAGTGATACAAACAGTGCTTCTTTTTGTAAGGAATTTGAATCCCTTGTTGGTAATGGGGAAGATTTCTTTCATGGCTTTTACCTCAGCTGTGCTTCTCTCTGGCTGTGCAACAAAGGCACACAAACATGTCCTGGACAACTTGTTGGTTTTGCAGGAAAATCTTATGTCATCCACTTTTGAACAGGTTTTGACTCTATTTCTTGAATAATACCAATTTATTTCCAACAAATGTAACTGTAACTACACAGTAGGTGACAGCTGTACATCTCTAAATCACTTTCCTGTCAAGATTTCTCCATGTATTTCATGAGGGATCTCATATGAGTAACTGCTGCAACACTCAGTCTTCAAATTGCTTTTTGCACTTAACATTAGGATCCTGTGCTGTTGCTGAGATATCAACTGTAGGATGCTTCCAGACTTGAGTGAGAGAAGGATTTACCTTCCACAATTAAGAGAAAAAATGTGAATGATTTTCAAAATTCAACTGAATATGTGCAAATATAATGTTGACAATGAGAACTTTATTCTCACTAATGTGACAACCTTTAACAAATTAGCTCAGTAGGTTTTAATAGCTGCTTTACAATCCCTTTCATTCCTTATATGGGGAAAAGCCCATGTCCTTTAGGGCTGGGAGGCTCATACAAAAACACTTCTACAGGAGTTTACAACCAAACTGAAAAGAATGCTTGAATTTTGCTGGTTGCATATATACAGTGACACAATTTCTCCCAGTTTTATTGCTCAGAGATGCTGTTTCTGAGAAAACCAACCAAAATCTCCCTCCTGTTGCTTCATCTTTACACTAACAAGTGAAGAGTTGGCATGCAGAGTACCAAGCATGAAAATAAACCTTCCAACATTTCATTTCACTGCACGGCAGTTTCTCCTGAATTATTCCTCCTTGCAAGATCTTGAAAAGGAAAAGACATTCAGGCTGTCTAACCACATCATGCTCTCAGGAAGGAGTGGAGCTGCATGGTTGTGTCTGATGCTTAGTGCCAGGAGGCAACAAGTTCTGTACACACTGAGAGCCCTGTCCCACAACTGCCTTCAGGCACCACCAGCTTTTGAAATAAATCTTCTCTTTGACTGTCTGCTTATTTCTATGCTGGGTTTTCTACTAAAGAAGTAAATGGCTATGTATTCCTTATTTTCTGATGTAGTTTCCTGTAGGATAGCAATACAACCTGGATAAGATTAGCTTGTTTTACTAACAAAAACCAAATCAGCATATGCAAATGGCCAGGTGCTTCTCATAGTCATTAAGTAAAGCTTTTGCAGACCCTGTATTTAGCTTTTAATCTTTTTTATTTCCAGTCCCTGATAGAAAAATTGAAGTAGAAATGTCATGTATGTGTGAGTCATCCATACAGTATATTTACTTGTTCTGAATTTTTCCCTATTATTTAGTAGAACATTTTAATTACTATCCACCATATGACAGTATATGCATTCGCTGTGTGCAAGTCTCTAGGTTTTTAAGAACACTCCTAGCACAGATTAATAATTTGATGCTTATTTGGTACAGCATCATATGAAGTCCAGGTTTCCTTTACTACTGCTCTTCCATCTATATAGGAATAATATATAGAAATAATAACTTTTCCTACTTTTTGTTTGAAGTAGTTGAGCTCACTTTTCACATATGATGGACTAACTTGGTAACTAAATCAATGGCTGCATTGGGGTATTTAACATTTAAATATTTGTATTGCTTTTGATGCTTAGGTAAATCAAATGAGCCTCACAGGATACTGGCACTGTTTACATTTCTAAAGTGATTTTACCTCTTTGTCTAGGAGTCACCTCTTTATTGCTAGCAAGTCAATAGTAATTTTATATTCATGTTTCTATCTCTTTATTGTTCATATCAGGAGTAGACACCCACCAGAGGTAAAATCTGGGAGTGTTTGGGACTTATAAATTTACACAGATCACTGATTGCCCAAAAATTTCAGAATTTGAGATTAAGGACTTTTTTGTTTCACATCCTTCTCCCATTGAATAGGAAGCCTGAACTGTGGAGATGGGATGTGGCATTTCTGTGTGTGTTTTGGGCAGCCTCCTGCATGCAGTGCTGGCTGTTGGGATGCTGCTTTGAGGAGCAGACCTAGCTCGGGAGCTCCTGTACTGACTCAAGTGTCTCAAACATGGTGTGTTGTGGAGAGAGAATTGTGGAATATCTGTCCTGTTTTGGACCCAGGCCTGTGTGATTGCCATCCAGGGTTGGAAGGGCAGTCAGAGGTGTCAGAGCAGCTGCACTGAGCGATGGGGCTGGTGCCAGCAGTGCCCACTGTGCTGCCCAGCAGAGAGGGAAGCCAGGCAGCTCACACCAAGAGTCTCACTCCCTGTGAGGGAGGCACCCCTGCCTCCTTGAGAGCACTGTGACCCCCCTGGGAGGGAAGAGCCCAGATCTGGCTGCTGTGTGACAGGGCTTCATGCCTGCAGCTGCCTTGCAAGCTCACAGTGCTGGCCTTGCCCAGTGACCTGCTGTGGAGCAGCCAAGCCAAGCAATTTGAGCATGGAGAGCTCGGATCCAGGGTTGAGTTTATGAAGTTAGGGCAATTAGCAGGTTCACTGTGTGAGTTGTTTCCACTGGCAATGATTTTGTATGTACAGTGACTGTACATTTCATCTGAACACAGCTTTTACATTAAATCACTAATTCTTTTGGCTTGCTCAGTGAGAATGCAAATACTTACATAAACTTCACAAATAAGTTAGTGACTCTCTTTTGTTCACTGCACCTGCAGATTTAATTGGCTGCCTGAAAATTAAAAACCAAAAAATCAAACATGACACAGTTGTCTGCAATACAGGTATTGTTCTTATTTTCTAAATATTTCTTAGAGGAAAAAGACTTCGCGCATGTCTATTGTGAATGACTACGAATAATCACCCTGTCTTCTCCTTATGATGCTAAATTCTGTCCTCTTAGAATTTCTTTCTTCATTATTATTTTTTTTGTCTAATTTTAGATGTTCTCAATTTTAGGTTGTCTCCTGAGTAGGTTCTTCTGTCATAGAAGTAGCCCTTTCTAAAATTTATTTTAGACATGTTTTGGGATTTACCTAACAGAAAAAAGAATTAAAGCAGGTGACAAATGACAAATAAAAACATGTAATATGAGAAAAGCAATTTGTACCCTACCCATTACATGACCAAGTGTAAATGAGATGGTTGGAAAGGCATCCAGTATTAAAGGATTCCCGTGACTTAGTGGAAAACTCTTGCGATGGGAGATGAACAGAAATGTAGGTGGACAAAACATCAGTTATGGATTCCTTGGAAAACCAAGAAAATCCTTTTATTTCTCCAGGTTTTTTACAGCTAAAGGATGCAGAAATATGCCTGCAAGTGAAATGGAGTAGAGCAGTGCTGTCTGGAAGGAATATTTCCAAGATGGCAAACTGTGATATCCTGCACTATGGATGAGATTATTTTTGGCAGGACAAGTGAGAGCTTTCTGCTCTCCCTGCCTTGGAAGGAGGGTAGTCTGTGGTGTGACCTTCTGGTGCTTTATAGTATCATCTGTATTTTATGAGAGCTGATTAACAACCCCATGCTTTTATCCATGTACTCTTAGGTTTCCAACTCTGTACAGGACCAAAGTAAACTGCTGCCTGTAGGAAGAATTAAAACACAGGCTTTGGTCAAAAATGTTGCTATCAACTCTCCTTTCACATCTCTGGAGGACTTCAGATGTGTCTATATTTCTTTCACACACTGTAAATTTTGTGCAGCACCTGTCAAAGACTGTTCTGCACCAGATATGCTCCCTCATCAGGAAACACAACTCAAAAAAATGAGTTGTTATGCTTTATAGCTCAAAAAAAAATGTCTGCAGTATAGTCTTCTGCAAAATAAGCGACAAAGCTGTTGTAGTCCAAGATCTTTGTACTGTTGTGACGATTTGGTCTGGCTGACTGAGCTTTCCAAACACAGATGTTATATATGTCTCTGGATCAGTCATGGATATCCATACCTCTGACTTTACCCATAGTCATCATGCAGGGAACAAAAATCTCCCATGGGCAAAAGACCTTCATGTACAATAATATTTCTTTCACAGGGTTTAATTTATCTATTTTAGTGTCTCCTTGACACTAGCACACTTAGTACACTAACTGTAGCAAACCTCTGCAAGGATAAGACCTGAATGTCGACCCTGAACCCCTGTGAGCTGTTGGCAGGCTCTGGAAGAGCAGCAGCATGCTGGAGGGAAGAGTGGACATCCTGCAGTCTGTGGAGGATATGGAAGAACTTCCACTTTCCAACCCCAAATGCCTCACTCCTTGGCCTGCATACAGCCAGGTGCACCCCTACAGCTCCCGGGGCTGCTTTCTTCATGGTGGCTTCAGAAGCAGGCCTGGGCAGCTCAGGTACCTGCTTTGGTATAAGGTAACAGCTGCTTTTACAGAGCATATATTCAATGCCAGAACACCTGGACAATGAGATAGTGAGATCTTTTCAGTGAGGAGGAGGCAAGTCTAGCAGCTGTGGAGCTGAAAAGACAAATCAGTGTCATGGCAGGGATCTGTGAATTGTTTTGTTCCAGTAGCCCCAGCCCTTTGGACATAGTATGTGGTAGTGGTGCTTGTGAGCATTGCAGTGCCATACTCCTGCACTTAATAAACTGCTTTTCAAAAAGTGTTGATTCTGAGACTCATGATAAGACCAGCTTATGAATATAATGGGTTGTTAGAGGCTGTAGCTTGCTTAGATACATATTCCTTGTCATGTGCCCCAGCATCTGAGCCCCAGCTGACAGAAGAATCCCCTGTGCATTTTCTCCAAGAGCCAGAGAGTGTTCAATAATTTCCTTGAAGAACAGGCTTTATTTTCCCAACTTCTGGGTCAGCTGCTTTTTGATGTTGAATCTGTCCCAGTTCTTGTTTTCTGCATCCTGGAAGCCCAAAATCTAATCACATCAGAGTTAACTGAAAGAAATGAGGAATAAGGATGGCTAAGGAAAAGGGGATTATGATTGCTTTACTTGATATTTGCACAACTTCTCTCATCATATTGACTCAGAACCTAGTACAAATAAGGTAAAGGCCCCCTAGGTAAAGGCTAACCTTGTTCAATGTCAATACCTCCATGCACTTTTTCATCCACAAAAGTTCTTGGTCATGCCAAGAAGACTGAGATGAGGGAAGAATGGAGCTGAAGAAAGGACTTTTTAAGAAATAAAAGGAGGACAAGGGCAAAGGGAGAGGTCACATTATATGTATGGGTTTCATATAACCCTTTCATATAATTCTTTCATTCAAGGGTATGCAACAAAATGATGAGGGGAAGGGAAACGGAAAGAACAAGCGGAAAGCAAAGGAGAATGAGGTCTTAGAGTGATCCTGTGGGAGAATTGAAGTGCTTGGATGGGAACAAATGAACATTCAGTGAAAGACAGGTCAAAAGAGAAGTAAGGATGGTGGGAATTAGTCTGGAAAAATTCTAGGAAGAAGGGGCGAGAAAATGAGAGAAATGAGAAGGACCTAAATGAGGAAACAGAATGGAATGGATGGCTTCTATTAAACCACCAAGTCTAACTCATTACACTTGAGCAAAAAAATGTTAAATGCACTGTTCTTGAAGAAGTTTGATGTGCTTATAAAGATAGTCACATATTATATGGAATTTAATATTGCATCTGGAAACAAAACACTTGGTGGGTTTGGCCTTATGCATGGTATGCTACACAGCCTTCTCGTGGATGCAGAGTTGAAGAAAGGAGTTTCTGCTCCAAGTGGTGAATCCTGCCTGTGCTGTGCAGAGCAGCAGCTCAGGAGGAGCTAGTGGATGGGTGGCTCAGGATATCCAGGAGTGGTGGCCCAGGACCATAGCACGCCAGCCCTGCCTTGCTCCTCTCCCGAGCCCTTGTGGGTCTCGTGGAACCTGCCCCGGGCTCTGGGCGCTCCGGCGGCAGGAGAGGGATCCTGCCTGTGCCTGCCCGTGCGCCCTGCCCGCCGCTTACCTGGCAGGCACCCGTTGCCATCTAGTGGCTATTGTAGGACTCTCTGTGCCTGGAAAACAGGTTTTTCCCAACCGAATAGCAACCCAGCAGTTGCTTTTCTGGAGAAGATTCGCACAATTTGTCCCCACAAGCTCCTGAGTGACTTGCTCAGAAGCACAGGGTCTGGTGCTGGGAGTGGAGAGTGGGCGTCCCTTTCTGTAGCATTCAGAGTTTGCCTTGCTTTGCAATAGAGGTTATTCACCTGCCTTCTAGGTGGGCATTTTACAGAAGGAGGAGGCTGGGAAAATCTCAAAAGCAGCCGAATGACACCTCAGACCTGCTGGGTTGGTTCCCTTACTAGCAAATGGGAGCTCAGCAGCACCAGGATCTTCACCTCTCACTTTTAGTGATTCTGGCCAGATTATTGGAATAGGCTGGAAGTTTTTTGTCAGTATATTTTAGTATTTTCACCCTTGATAGATCCCAACTGGACCAAGACAAAATACTCTAGCTGTTGGACCAGCACAGAGCAAATATTGGTCCAATGGGTATGTTGCACTGTCTCCAGACCATTCCTCTCCCCTGGTTCCTGAGAATTGAAGGCATGGTGTAGAGGAACAGTTTAAGACTGATGCCGTTGAGTGAAAACCAAAGTAATTGGACTCCTTTTGCTTTTAGAGCTGCCAGTCACTTTCCATTATTTTTTTCCCTGAAGAAAAGAGATGATAAAAGCTGAGAAAATTTGAGAAAGGTGGGAAAAGAGTGAGAGGAGTGAAGGAATGAGACCTGTAAAGCATGCCCTCTATTCACTGGTGTCTTTGAATAATCCTGTTATCTCAAGATATCAAGTGGAAAAGTCTTAAGAAAAGAATTAGGAGAACTTGGAAAAATGGAGTACTTCCCTTGCCCTTGAAAGGGAGACCACTATGAAGGAATGGAAGAATTTTCTTCTCTGTCTCATAGAGTGCCTCAATACCGAACACCCCCACATCCTTTACTGTGGTAGCATCTACTTGGCTTTGTGTTCACTTGTGATGGATTATGCAGTTTTGGGTTATTGCCACTGTGGTGTATAATCATCATAGCAAATAATAACCAATTGTACTTTAAGTACTTATCACTTACACACTGAGCCTATTGCTGTTTTCAGAAGAAAAATTTCCCCAATTCTGGAAATACAACAAAACTGTGTGAACATTCATCACCAGGTGATAGTGGTAACTGGACAGGATTTTGTTCATGCAAGAAAAATGAAGATCACAATATGTCTGCAAAGCAAAGCTTTGTGCATGTGCTACACACCACAGCTGCCTTTCTTCTTTCTTAGATGCACTTGAAGAGGATTCTTGTGTCTGCTAGCTCGAGGCTAAGGCAAACCAAGGTATTCCTGCAAAGCATGACTGCAGGGCAAAAATCTGAAGCTGTTGTATGAAAAAGACCCCATTGTAGATGCTTTATAATGAAAAAAACTCCCAATCTTTTATTTATTTATTTTTTAAATGCAGAACTCTGTACTTTTCATCAGTTTATTTCAAAACAGACAAAATCTTTGCTCTATGCTTCTGCCTAAATTGAGGGTTTCATGCTGTTCTGCCTTTTCTTTTTTTTTTTCAGTGGAAAAGTGGGAAGGAAAATATATGAGCCACTGAAAGCTGAGAACAAATACAGCTTTGATATTTGAAAACAGAAAAGTAACAAAACTAGATCAAGCAAAACGCAGGTCTTAAGAGGGATGGAACCTCATTGTAAAGAGATATGGTCATATGGGGAACAAAAGGCAAAAATTGCAACAGAGAATTTCAGGTTAGAAAAAAATTCTTTAAATCAAATCATCAGCAAGGGTTGAGTGACGTGGGGGTGGTGAGTTTTGCCATCACTGGGTATCTCTGGGATCTGGTCAGACATCACATACTTGGAACAACCTGGAGCAATCTGCCCAGTGGATCAGCCAGTCTTTTCCTCCCCCCACGGGAGTGGCTGTCCTGTGGCTGACTTCCAGAGGTGTTGGTGTCAAACCTTCATAAAGAAATGGACCAACTTCTCACAGCCTCCAGCCCCTCTCTGGTGGTCTGTTTCCACCCAGGGCTGTTGGCAGCAGGGTGTGGAAAGGGCACAACCTCCAGGGCCTCCCTGGGCTCAGTGGCCCTTCATGCTCATATCTGGTGGCTCCTCTTCTCCACTTTCATGCCAGTCTCTGTCCCCAGGCCCTCCTCTGATCCAGAAAAGGAGGTGGCATCTTGCTGGGAATGGATGACTACCATTTTACTTTGATTAGGGCTTCCACAAGAGGATATTTCCTGTCATTGAGGGCCACATAGAGTTCTAAGTTCAAAATTAGTTGAAAGAAGTTTTATCATGAGTTTTATTTTTCTTTTTAAAGTGGCCTTATATTGCCTATTTATTTAGCATGAAAAATCCTGAATAAATAGAGTTAAATAAGCACTATATTACTGAGCAATCCTTAGCTCTTGTTTATCTAAAAGGAGCAGAGTGAACCTATCATTGTCTGAAAGGAAAGTCACATTCCAAATCTCTGCTTGCTTTGGGCACCAAAGCGGGAATGACTATTTAATTTTAACATTTTCAAGTTTATATACTGGAACTGATGCTGGAGTACCATGAATGCAATCACAGAGCATTTTTCTTTCATGTATTCCTCTTTATTCATTCATTTTAATGTATGTTGACTTATATAAATCATCGCACAGCATGTGTGACATATTACAATGAAATCTAGAAAACAAAAAGACATCATTGGAGGGCTGAGTTCTCCAGTTGACAGTAGGACTGATAGCTTTGATACTGCTGTGTTATTCATTCTCAGTTACATCCTCAGTACACGTACAGAGGTACAGCCAGTGCCTGTGCTGTCCAGCTGTGTGATCAGCAAAGGAGCTGTGTTTAAAATTATGGCTCAATTTTTGTCTATTCATGGGGTTTGTGAGGGTCCAAATTATTCTGAAATATGTTATAGAGCTTTTTCTACTTTAGCTATATTCCCACCAGCTAGTTAAGCTGGATAAGAGCTGCACTTTGTGTATGGCTCAGCTGGAGCCACATGTAAGCATTGTCCTTGCACAAGGAAAAGCCCCAAATGGAGCTCACCAGGACTGCAGCAGGTACTTGATCTCCAAACTGAACTGACAGAAAGGTTTATGTTTCCCCAGTGGAAAACATAGATATTTTCAGTGTATTTGGTGACACCAGGGACCAGGGCTCTGAGACAGCTTTGGTACATTTCAGGGGACCTAAGCTTCCTGATATGAGATGATGGTGAGGGTAGAGATGCACACCTTTCAATTAGTCAGTATCATTTATTGTCAACCCTACACAAATACACAAAAAAAAAAATCTCATCCTTGGTGATGCATAATCTATCCTTCTTTCAAGAAGCCTCTTTGTTTTGTCACTAGAAAGGATAAAGCCCACAAATTACCTCACTGTTCAGTTATACACCAGTTGTTGATAGAGAGGTACCATAAATGCCATAAAAGGGAGAGCTAATGGTGCACCTGCATGATCAATGTAAGGGCACTCAAATCCATGGTACAATGGGAAGGTGATTTCACAGCCCCTCTCTGCCACATGGACATCTTCTTTGTGCAGGCAGTATTTGTCCAGTTTCATCAGCAGCTGGTTTAATAAAATGACCACATTAAAAACCAATCTGTAGTTTTGTTTTGTAGAGGTAATTTCAAGCTCCCTGATCCAGCAGTCTGTGACTGTACAACTCAACACTGGCAGGGAGAAAGGCACTGGCAAAGGAGCAGAAAAGGGAAGGTGAAAAGTGTCTTGCAGTCACAGCCTGACCATGCAACCCCACCCCTCTGACAGTCAGTGCCAAAAATCTATTCGTGCCCTACTAAGTTACAGCCATTTCAAATCATATTTTCATTCCCTGGTTGTTTGGCAAGAGTGTTATGTTCCTAGCTTTAAATACAGCTATCCAGGGACTCCCAGCAAGACATTTATTTTTATTATGTTTTTCTTTTGGACTTTATTCACAAAGACAGCAAGGGTAACTAAAAAGCTGAGATTTGAAAGAGGAAGAGGGTTTAAATGAGAAATACCCTTTCAAGGAATTTTGGTGAAACATCTTGAAACAGAGACTAGAAAGGAGATAGAATTTCCTTGCTGTTTAAACTTTCACGTTTTAGTAGAAAAAAACCCCACCTTGTTTGAAATAGGCCCCAGATTTTTGATGAGCTGATGGAAGTAATGGAGTGTGACGTACATAGCTGGGACAAGGAATATACTGGAAGAAGCCAGCACAGTATCTTTAAGAAGTTGCCAAGGCCTGCAGAAGGCTGACATGGGCAATTTCCTCCAAACTGAAGATACAAGCAAATGAAATAGATGGAAGGCTATTGAAATTGAAGGTATGAGTCTTCTGAGCTCTATACAAAATGAACGAGCAGGGAATTATGAGGATACTGGAGTTATCAGGAGTCTGGAGTAGGTGTATGCTGCATGAATGTGCAGTCATCTTTGTCAAGATGGTCCCATTAAACCTTAAAAATGAAAATTTTACTGGGAAGAGAATAGAAGTGTACCAGTTACTTTCATTCTTTACAATATGAACAGACACAGCTCCAAGGAAATTAAATGCTGCTTTGGAAGTTCCTGTAAAGGCACTCAGTGCATCCCACATTCAGGGCAGCAACTCTCTCTCTTCAGATCAGTGACACTCAGCATTGCAGAGGTGCCATTACCTCTTCCAAAAGCAAGGGAGTACTGAAAGTCTGTGGTGGCAAATGATCCTTTCCTAATGCAGAACCTGACACAGGTATCAGACTTGAGCCACTTTTAGGTGTAGACACCCAAACTGATGTCGGACTTGCATCACAGTGGACATCTGCTGATTGTCACTACAACCAGCAGCACCTGTTGCTCTTGGTTGCCAAGAGTTATGTGACAATTTTTTACTGAGTTTCTGGAGAGATTAAAGCAGCTCAGCACCTTATGCAGCCTCTGAGGGATCGGGGCCAGAGATCATTCTGCATAGGATAGCTTTGGAACATTGGTTGGGAGAGAAGAAACAGTAGATGTGTATTTGGGATGGAGGTCACAGACTAACTCCCTCAAGAGAGAAGTAGATGTGTTACTAGAGAAGCTGTTGGAATAGAAAACTGAGGCACTCACAGATCTGCCAACATCATCAAAAACCTTACCCCAACTGCTGAGTGCACCTACTGACTTTGGATCAGGCTCTAGAGGGAAATTTCACCAGTTGCAAGACTTAAAATCTGGCCAGACCCCACCTAAAAATGAAAACTGCAAACTTGTAACTGGTGACCCTCTAGCTGATTTAAAAACCCACCACAAAGAAAAGCAACTGAAAAAAAAAATCCATTAATGTGATTTAAAATCTATGTAGTACATAACACTACAGTATTTCAAGTTGAAGAGAGTTAAGAGGTGTAAATAGCCTTTAAGGAGAATGCACCAGAAATATGAAGAGATCCTGAGAACAAGCCAACAGCCAGCTGGTAACACAGGCAGCTGAGGTATGGCAAGCAGGACTCAAGGTCCTGTTCTGTAAAACTCTGGGAGGAGTTGAACTCAAGTCTTCCACCAGTACATCTCTGCACACTCAGTTTTTTAATATTCAGAGAAATGAAGTTGTCCCAAGAGAAGGAACTGGAAGAACAAACAGCCACTAAAACATTAAAACCAGCCAAGTGGTTTAGAAATTTACTGGGATTGAAGCCTAGCCATGTTATTGCACCAAACGGCCCTGAGCAAATGCCTCCACAAAATGCTTTCAGGACATTCTGTTTCATCACAGTGCAGGACAATATTTTTCTCCTGACCCCTCTAAATTTGCATGGGCTAGGAAAGTGTCACTGCTTTATACATATGTCAAGATTCAAGCTGAAGTACAAACCTCACTTTTGAAGAAGATGGATGTGTGTGACTGTGGCTAAAGATAGTCTTCCTCACTTCCTCCCTCTCCCACTTTGCAGGTGTCTTTGATGGGCAATATGATTTGTCCCAAGATGAAAACCAGGTGATAATTGCAGGAGGAACTGTCACATAAGAAGATAAAACTCTAAAGTAGCTCCAGAGGTGCTTGTATTATAATTGTGGATTCTGTGAAGCCAAAGAGTGTAAACACTTCTAGCTCTTCCTGCTCATATATAAACCCTTTAGAACTGCTTGTCTTACATTGGCAACACTTAGATACTGTGTCAGCAATAAGTCCAGTCATAATCATCCACATAACCAGTGTCAGACTCTGCCCTCAGTGCCTGACTCTTCTCTCTACTGCTCTGCCTTAATGTGACTCCTGCCGTATGCACCCAAGGAAAACGGATTCTTCTTCCCCTCCCTGTCGTGTGCTCAGAAGGGCTCTGGGCAACAGAAGGTAAAAATTTGCAACTTGTGAACATTCAGTCATAGAACCACAAAGGTTGGGAAAGATCTCAAAGATCATTGAGTCCAACTCTTGATCAAATGCCACCACATGAACTCAGCCATAGCATGGTGCCATGTCCAGTCACTCCTGAACAGTTCCAGGGACGGTGACTCCACCAGCTCCCTGGGCAGCCTGTTCCAAGGCTTAACCACCCTTTCACTGAAGAAACTCTTCCTTATGGCCAACCTGAACCTCTCCAGTTTTGCTTAACTACAGCAGACCAGTACTCTTCCTGTAAACTGCAATAGTAATTTAGAGGACACTTTGGAACTACTAAGCAAAAAAAATTGGGAAAAAATTCCCAATAGGGATTGACAGTGATGTGGCCTAGCATAAACGTCTATTTTGTTGGCAAGAAAGAAGGCAGCAAGTGAAATACTCATAAGCTGAAAGTCTCTGGAATGGGCAGTTTTTACCCTCTCTTTAAGTAAAAGTGGCTGTCCTGCAGAAAGATAATTCCTTTAATGCTTTCATATTACAGAATAACTTAATCAATGATCAAAGATACATTCCATACATGAGATGGTCCCAGATTTAACTCCTAAATGTCATCCATCATTAGGGGGAAGGACAGTAGGCCACCTCTTAGGAGTTTAGCTTTGAGAGACTGACACTGATCTTCAGAGCTCTGTTTATCCACTGAGATATCAGACAAGAGGCAGTCAAAAGGATCTGACACAAGTCAGAGCTTTGTCAATCATTATAATCCATCAGAAGAGCTCTGCCTGTGAAAGAGGCAAGTATGAACTGTCCTGAAGCAGGACACGTACTACCAGCAGAGAGAATAAATGATAATAATGTCGAGTGCAGTGGCAAGGCTTCTTTAGGAATCCCCTGAGCAACCTCACTACTGAATTCAGGTGTAAGGAAACAAATGGAACAGGTGCAGGGAAGGACTCCAAATCCCACCGAAAGCCTGGAAAGCACCTATGGAAAAACAAGCAGTTCAGCCTGTTTAGCCTTACAGAACAAAGACTGAGACAAAATATACAACTTTGGTCCATGCATACTGCAGGGGGCAAAGGGGAAAAAGTGGAAAAAATGAAAGATTCAACTTATCCTGCAGCTGTGCATAAACATCAGTATTAGTAACATACAGGAATATATCAATCAGTATGCTAGCAAGGCATGTACTAATATGGCAGCAGAGTTAAGGTAGAAAGTAAAAGGAATTAATTTTCGGAGCTAAGATGTTTTCTTCTTTCAGACTAATTTACTTAAAAAAGTATTATGTGAGCACTTTTACAGTGTCCTAAGGCAGGCAAGCAGACTTTCCCTACTGTTTACATATCTAAAATATAAGCACCTGTGAACATTTTTTAAAGACACTAACCAGGTAAAGTTTATAGACATGACTCCAACCAGACACATTTGTAAAGACAAGTTCCCCAGTAAAACAATTAAAGGAAAATAAAATATGGCAACTCAGATTTTT